>JBBPBX010010278.1:9133-58215 GCA_038048925.1 Garcialebias charrua | reverse complement strand
CAGTGGTGGGCCTCCGACCGCTAGGGAGCGCTATTGCGCTAATCCGCTTGTAGCGTAGCTAAATAATCTGTTAGCTTTACAGCGGATTGACTAAGTTTTATAATTCATAAGCGGATTTATGCTATTTTTATTTAAAATGCAGTACCGCTAATAACTAATTATCTATCAGTAAAAACGAAATAACGTATTTACGAGCAGCGCCGGATGTGGTCCGTCACAAAAAAGCGTCCCCCTCAGTCTCTTGGTGTGTGCTCTCTCTATAGCAGTTAGCAGCCAGTGTGTTACTCTGCAGCCTTATTGCTTGTTTTCGAAGAGTCAGACGAAGACTTTTTAACATGGAGGGTGAACTTATGGATGTTTCTCAGGGCCTACGCGACGCGTCTGGATTTAAAAATAGAATTTCGCCACATTAGCACTCTTCAAAATGGCGTCCGCGACGGCCAAAGAAGCCAGGATTTTACAACAAAACACGGTAAAACAATTATTTCTTTGCTGAGAAAAAATATATTTCATAGCTGACGTTATAGCACAAGTTTTTCTGAGCTTGAGAGTTTCACGAAATGGTCAAATCTGCTGGATTTAAAAAAGTAGTTCACCATTAGGACTCTTCAAAATGGCGTCCGCAGGGCAGCAAACTTACATACTCAGGGAATCACAAGGAACTCAGGAGACAGAGGCAACAGGAGACAATGCCAGGACAATGATAAACACAGAGATACAGACTTATTTTTGATTTGATTTGATGTTCATTCATTCATTTTAAAAGAACAATACAAAACAGTTTCATCAGATACAAGGATGAATAGACTTTTAGCTGAATGGATGGATGGATAGACAGTTAGCTGGATGGCTGATCTTTAACAAGTTCTAAAATCATTAAAATTTAACCTCAGCTTGTGCCTCTGACCCAACAGAACCTCCTTCAGCAGCAGAATCCTCTGTGGTTCTCTGACTTCATCAGTCTGCAGGACTTCATCAGTCTCTCTCCTGGTTCTGGAGGAGTTCTGACCCACTCTTCTTTCCATTGTTGCTTCAGTTCTTTGAGGTTTCTGCTCAGCTCTCTGAAGGTTTCAGGTTCAGGTTCTGGACTCTGACTGGGCCGTTGATTTGATTTGATTTGATGTTTATTCATTCATTTTAAAAGAACAATACAAAACAGTTTCATCAGATAGAAGAATACAAGTAGGATAAAATGAAAGGAGCAGAAAGAAGATGAAATCTTATTATATCTGCCCCTTATTTATTTCACAGTTTGTTCAACCAATGATAACCTTCAAACTACATCACAAAATGAATAAATCTACTAATTTATCTAACTGTAATACTGTACACAAACACACTAAGCTACATCATATATAGTTTTTGAGCAAGTCCTTTTCGACCTTTTTCTTAAATGTATACATTGGGCAGCACGGTGGCACAACTGGTAGAGCTGCTGCCTCTCAGCGAGAAGGTTGCCGGTTCAAATCCCGGTCCGGGGCCTTTCTGGGTGGAGTTTGCATGTTCTCCCCGTGCATGCGTGGGTTTCCTCCGGGTACTCCGGTTTCCTCCCACAGACCAAAAAACATGCTTGTTAGGCTGATTGGTGACTCTAAATTGACCCTAGGTGTGAGTGTGAGAGTGGATGGTTGTTTGGTGTGAGTGAGACAGGTCCCTCTTGTAAATGAGTCCCCGTGACTCAACGAGGCTAGCCTGTATAAATAAAGGTTGAATGAATGAATTGATTTTGCATTTTTAACATCACTCTCCAGAACATTCCACAATCCAACTCCCTGAATTGAGGTAGACCGTCCCTTTAAGCTGGTTCTGAATTGTGGTTTGATGAATATCTGTCCCTTTAAGATTGTAATAACTTTGTCTAAATTTCTTTGGATATTTAAAGGTAATGTGTTATTATGAGTAGGGATGGGGCAGATCCGATCCAGTATCGGTATCCGATACCAGCAGAATGTAAGTATCGGGTATCGGAACCAACCTGCCGATATTTCCGATACTTTCTAGATGTCAGAGAGCACATATATTTCACCATACTCTGTGACTTCTGTCTTAACATTGTTACTTAGCGGTATATTAGTGTTCAATTATAGATTAAATCTGTATCTGTTGATAAAATTCAACAAGAATTACAACTCATATAGTGCCAGAATTAAAAATAAGACTAGAAAATGGGGAGTAGAATGTGATGATTTCCCATAATGCTTAGCAGTATTTTAGACTAGTGTTCCTTGCACCATGAGTCAGAAGGACGTCTGTGGAAGAGACCTGCCTCTTCTTGTATGCCATTTGTTTGTGAATTACTGTAGTGAGGCTCAGAGTGTCTTCTTTGGGTTTACCTCACACAAGTCCGAGTTTTGTGCAACATACGTGCTCTCCCTTCAAGAACTTAATTATTACAGCCTCCTATGCTTGAACACCGATATCGGATCGGAAAAGTATCGGTATCGGTCGATACTCCGTTGTTATGTATCGGTATCGGATCGGAAGTGAGAAATGTGGATCGGTGCATCCCTAATTATGAGCCCTATACTGTATATAACTGATAAAATACTATATTCTACCAATTCCTGGAATTTCAATAAATTCAGCTGAAGAAACAAGGTGTTTGATGGGTGACTGAAATGTTTTCTGGTGATTACTCTTACAGCTCTCTTTTGTAAAATAAAAACAGGCTTTGTAATTGTTTTGCACGCTTTTCCCCAAACCTCAATACAATAGATTAAATGTGGAACAATGATTGTGTTATACAACATATACAGAGCTTTATCAATTAAAAAATCCCTGACTTTATATACAGGTACATGAACACACAGCATGACAATCACAAACACCTGGACAACAAAATGGAGGAGATAAGCAAGACAATTAACAGAGAGACCAGGGAGTGTAGGGATGGGGACCCATCACCTGAGAGCAACATGCTTACAACTGTTATCTTGAAGTTCTAGGGTGTAGAGAGCCACAGAAACGGTTATGGTAGGCCGGATTTGGCCCACGGGCCTTGAGTTTGACACATGCGATCTAGTGGTACTAAAAGTAACAAAAGAAGAAAAAAAAACAGCCAAATATGTCAGCAGTTTAGCTAACAGACTTTGGAATGGGTACATTTTGTCCTTGTCAAACCTGTTGAAGAGAACCAAACTAAATACTCTGAAACTCAAACAACTTACTGTATAACAGTTCATGCACCGCTAGTTGGCAGTGTAGTGCAAATATTGCATAACTTGCTGCTACCAATTGTTGAATTTAATTAGCGGATTAGAATTAGCTTCCCCTAATTTTCATAAGACATTAGTGCTTTTGAAATTGCGGACCTAAATAAATTAATTAGTGCTTTAGAAATAGCGGAACTAATTTTTGGATTAGCGTTGCCCACCACTGCTACTTGAGTGGGTTTTCTACGAGCCGAACTGTAGCTCCGACAGTCTTTGTTGAGATTAAAACATTTTTTTTTATGTTTGGGGTGATCGTACGCTCGAGCGGACAGCAGCAACTGTAAAAATTCCAAGTTTCTTACCGGAGTCTGGTTCCAATTCATGGAGGCTCGATGGGGTAAGTTTAAAAAGTCCAAAAAAAGTCCCGTTGTCGTTGTGTCATCACATAGCAGAGGCTCTCCCGATTGGTTGCTGGACGCGTCGAGCAACGTCGAGCCGCAAAATATCAACTTTGTCGATCTTTGGCGGCTCGACGCTGCTCAACGCGTAGGTTGCTTCGGACGCGCGCGTGCGCGGAAAGGAACTGCCGCGTGCTGAAGCGCCGCTTCAAACACTCAAAACTTGCCGCTTCGCGATACGCCGCGCCTCAACGCCTCTCCACATAGACTTTCAATGTAAACCGGCCGCTTCCGCCGCCCGAAACGAGTCCGGTCGATACCCGGCATTATACAGGTCAACAGTTTGTAAATGAAAACCCATATAATTACACTCTGTAAGCTAAAAAAATATCTGCAGAGTGGTTTATGATTTATAACAATATAAACGGAAATAAAACCGAAGCTAACGAGACCATTGTGTCTCTAAACAACGAATAAAATTTTGAATTTTATCTCAAATGTCTTTTACAGGGCAACAGTTTGTAAATGAAACCCATATAATTACATTATGAAAGCCTAAAAAATTTCCGTCGAGTGGTTTAAGAGCTGTTTATCTAAACAGTAGGTATCTGTTTGCGGTAGTTATACCGCTAACAACAAAGCTAAAAGAGCAATTTTTTTTTAGCTCTGAAAATCTGTAGCTAACAGTTTGTAAATGACCACCAAATAATTACGCTAGGGCTGAACGATTTTGGAAAATAATCTAATTGCGATTTTTTTTCTATAAATTGCAATTGCGATTTAAAACGCAATTTTTTATTTATTTTTTTAATATCTTCTCAAGTATTTTTCAACAAACAGAAGCAATAAATCAATCTGTTTTATAATAAACAATGTCAGATTTATTTAAAGCAGAGATTACAATAAAGCAAACAAATCTATGCCTTTTCTTTTCACCATTTCTATTTTTTCTTGTTTCATAAACATGTTAAGTGAACTTCCTTACTACTGTCTGAACTTCACATGACAGTTAATAAATAAATAAATATAAAAAATTAGACCCCTCCCTGGGCTGCCACCTTACCGTGGTGGAGGGGTTTGAGTGTCCCAATGATCCTAGGAGCTATGCTGTCAGGGGCTTCATGCCCCTAGAAGGGTCACCCAAGGCAGACAGGTCCTAGGTGAGGGACCAGACAAAGTGCAGCCCAAAAACCCCTATGATGAGTACAATTAATGGACTAAGTTTTCCCTCGCCCGGACGCGGGTCACCGGGGCCCCACTCTGGAGCCAGGCCCGGAGGTGGGGCACGCTGGCGAGCGCCTGGTGGCCGGGCTTTTACCCATGGAGCCCGGCCGGGCACAGCCCGAAGAGGAGACGTGGGTCCCCCTTCCCATGGGCTCACCACCTGTGGGAGGGGCCAAAGGGGTCGGGTGCAATGTGAGATGGGTGGTGGCCGAGGGCGGGGACCCTGGCGGTCTGATCCTCGGCTACAGAAGCTGGCCATTGGGACATGGAATGTCACCTCTCTGGTGGGGAAGGAGCCTGAGCTAGTGTGTGAGGTTGAGAGTTTCCGACTAGAAATAGTCGGACTCACCTCAACGCATGGCTCTGGCTCTGGAACCAGTTTCCTTGAGAGGGGTTGGACACTCTTCCACTCTGGAGTTGCCCCTGGTGAGAGGCGCCGAGCAGGAGTGGGCATACTGGTTGCCCCCCATCTTGGTGCCTGTACGTTGGGGTTCACCCCGGTGAACGAGAGGGTAGCCTCCCTTCGCCTACGTGTGGGGGGACGGGCTCTGACTGTTGTTTGTGCCTATGCACCAAACGGCAGCTCAGACTACCCACCCTTTTTGGAGTCCTTGGAGGGGGTATTGGAGAGTGCGCCTCCTGGGGACTCCCTTGTTCTACTGGGGGACTTCAACGCTCACGTGGGCAATGACAGTGAGACCTGGAGGGGTGTGGTTGGGAGGAACGGCCCCCCTGATCTGAACCAGAGTGGTGTTCTGTTATTGGACTTCTGTGCTCGTCATGGATTGTCCATAACGAACACCATGTTTAAGCATAAGGGTGTCCATATGTGCTCTTGGCACCAGGACACCCTAGGTCGCAGTTCGATGATCGACTTTGTTGTCGTCTCATCTGATCTGCGGCCGCATGTCTTGGACACTCGGGTGAAGAGAGGGGCGGAGCTGTCAACTGACCACTACCTGGTGGTGAGTTGGCTCCGATGGTGGGGGAGGATGCCGGTCAGACCTGGCAGACCCAAACGTATTGTGAGGGTCTGCTGGGAACGTCAGCCCTAAATTATGCTCTGTAAGTTTCAAGAAAATCCACGGTGTGGTTTATGAGTTATCTTGCTGAAAAAGACAGCTAACAACACAGCTAACAGTGGTTAGCTCCAGAGCAGGAGGCCGGGCAGCGACAGGGTCAATCCGAGCAGAGGAGACTTTTTTCGGACACATGAGCTAGAAACGGCCGGTGTACTCTCTGGAAGTATCCCCCTAGCGGACAAAAGTTGTACTGCACCATTTTTTGGCCAAAATGAAAAACGGCGATATCGGAGCCAAAAATGGGTCTAAAAATATGGGGAAAAAATCCATAAATAAGAAGCTTCGGCGTATAAGCCGCAGGACATTCAAATTAGTAAAAAAAACTGTGTCATATACACCGAAAAGTACGGTAATTCATTGAAACACATAAACATGAGGAAAACTTAGGTCTGAAATTTATTTAGTTGCACCATATATTTTTTTGTGAAAGATGGGGAGGCTGGTGGAACAGTGAAGCTACAAAGAGCAGAGGTCACAAAGGTGCAGGACTTCAAGTACTTGTGGTCCACTGCCCAGGAAAATGGGGAGTGTGGTAAAGAGGTGAAAAACAGTCCAGGCAGGATGGAGTGGATGGAGAAAAGTTTCTGGAGTGATTTGCAGCAAGAGTGGCATCAAAGGTCAAAGGAAAAGTTTACAAGAACAGTGAGACCAGCTATGTTGTATGGTCTAGTGACAGTGCACTGATAAAAAGACAAGAGAAAAAAATGGAAGTGGTAGAAATGAAGATGTTGAGGTTCTCCTTAGGAGTGACAAGTATGGATAAGATTACCGGTAGGAATGAGATCATCAGAGGTACAACACATGTTGAACAACTGGGAGATAAAGTTAGAAAGACCAGGGGGACTTCCGGAAGCAAATGGAGTAGATGGTCGCACTGGAGCTCCGCTCCCACGCTAATATCTAAATCCCCGCTCAGAACTCGTTAATAGGATTATTATTTTTGACAAAATAATCTATGAGCGGGAGGATCAACACGTCGAGCCATAAAAAAGTTAGTAAAGATGCCCAAAACTCAGGATAAAAACGCCCCGGTGGCCAAAGCTAACACACGCTCAAACCAAGCTAGCGACAGCACGGCTAACGTGGAAGCTACGAGCGCCGAAGCGAGCACGGACTCAGAAGGAATACTCAAGGCTATCGGTGAATTGAAGACCGTTCTGAAGGGGGACAACGAAAAATTACAACATAACTTCGACCAACTGGGACATGAAATCAACGGTAAGCTGGACAATATTTCCACCGAGGTGCGAGGCCTAGCAGTGCGGGTTGACGAGGCGGAGACCCGCATCAACAAAGTGGAGAACTGGGCTAAAGAAGCGACCGAGGCGCTGTGCCTCTGCCTCGAACAACAGAGGAAAACGCAGCTTAAAGTGCTTGATTTAGAGTCCCGCTCCAGAAGAAGCAATTTGCGTGTCTTTGGGGTGCCAGAGGGGCAGGAGGGGGACTCGGCTACACAGTATATTGAGACACTCCTGAGAACCCAGTTGCAGCTACCAGAGGACTTTGATTTGAAAATACAACGTGCTCACCGCACTCTGACAAATAAACCCCCACCCAATTCACCACCGAGGGCTTTCATCGTCAACTTTCTGGAATTTTCTACAAAAGAAAAGATTTTAAGAGAAGTGTGGAAAAAAGGCAAACTTCAGGTGGGCGCTTCAAATATTTACTTTGACCATGATTATGCACCTGAGATAGTGAAAAAGCGCAAAGAATATATCGCTATCAAGAAAGTGCTCAAAGCAAAAGGCATCCGCTTCCAAACACCATTTACCAACATGAGGGTCCACTGGGAATCGGGAGCGCGCACATATTCCAGCGCTCGGGAAGTCTACAACGAGATGAAGAAACGTGGAATCCAGGTGGAGGAGCCGGCTGCAGCTGATGTCAACACTGGAGCAGAGGCGCGTCTCCGGGAGCTGCTGGACTGGCAGCCAGCGGGTAACAGCGGTGCAGGAGTGGCGCAGAGAGCGAGGAGCAAGCTGCAGGATTTCCAAAGGAGCTTGTCCCAGTGAAAATAAGTAAAACAACAAGTCACAACTCATCACTACTGTAAGTAGGCTCTGATTTATTACTTCGTGGGAGAGGACACTGTTTATTTTATTTTTACGTTGGACTAATAGGATGGACGTGTTTTTTCCTAAAGACGCTTTCACTGTCCTTTTTGGGCCCTCTCAGCCTGAGAGGTTTAACCCTCGACTTGCCAACGGGGTCACGAGTGAGAAGAGGGAGGCTCTTCTCACCTTGGAAGTCAGTCTGTTATTTTGTATTCTATTTGTGTTCTTTTTGTTGTTCTATTTGTGTTCCTTTTGTGTTTATTACAGTTTGTGTTCTGGGCTCAGGGGTCAAATCAGTCAAGGTAACTCTTTATATTAATGTCATATAATCTAAAAGTCGCTTCCTTGAATGTAAATGGACTGAGTAGTCCAGTGAAAAGAAAAAGGGTCTTAGCTAAGCTGAAAAAAGATGGGGTGAAAATTGCTCTTTTACAAGAGACACATATGTCTAAACAAGAACATGAAAAGTTCAAATCATTTGGTTACTCAAACACATTTTATAGCTCTTGTAGAAACAGTAGAAAGAGGGGGGTTCTCACCCTAATTTCTAACTCACTGAACTTTGAACTGATATCTGAGAAGGGTGACAAAGAGGGTAGGTTTGTTATTATAAAGGGAAGGATTGATAATGTCATTGTTACGATTGTTAATGTATATGTACCTCCAGAGAGTGACAGAACCTTCTTAAAAACGCTCTTTGACACCATTATCTCTTTTAGTGAAGGAGTTCTTATTTGTGCCGGTGACTGGAACACAATCCCTAATTTTACTCTAGATACAACAAGCAATAAAAAGCAAAAAACTAGTAGGTCAAAAGATTTAAATATTCTGATCAGGGAGATGGGAATGTTTGATGTCTGGAGGGACCTTCATATAAAGGAAAGAGAATACACTCACTACTCCTCTACACACAAAGTTCACTCTAGGATCGACCTGTTCCTGATGAACACCATAGATAGATCTAAAGTGAAGGAATGCTTAATTGGAACGTCTGATATCTCTGACCATAATGTTATTTATCTATCCATCAGCCTATCCAATAGACCTAAAACAACAATATGGCGCCTAAATGTAGGTATCCTTAATAATGAAACCACAACAAAGGAGATTAGAAATGAAATAAGGGAATGTATAAAAGATAATAACGATGGGCAAGTAAACCCCACCATGGTCTGGGACACGGTCAAGGCAGTAATGAGAGGGAGACTAATTTCAAGAACAACCTATCTTAAAAAGATAAAAAGATTGAAATACGAGGAACTGCAAAACACATTGAGGAAATTAGAACTAAAACAACAAACGTCTAACAATAGAGAAGTATCAAAACAAATAGCGAAAACTAAAAACAATATAAACGATATGGTACTTGAGGAACTTGAGAATAAATTACGTTTCTCCAAACAAACATTTTACGAATCAGGTCCAAAAGCTACACGGATTTTAGCTAGACAACTTCGCAAACAACAATTGAAACATTCAATTACCAAAATTAGAGACTCAACTGGTAACTTAACCTACGATGAGGACAAAATACATAAGACCTTTGAAAATTACTTTGAAAAACTATATTCTGCCCCAGAACCAGCTAATATAAATGCTATTGATAATTTCCTGACAGCTTTGGACCTCCCTTCGCTCGGATTAAGCCAAAACAAAGTTCTAACTGCTCCCATTACACAGAAAGAACTGGATGCAACAATTGGACATTTGAAAAATAATAAAAGTCCTGGTTGTGACGGTTACCCAAATGAATGGTACAAAGTGTTTAGAAAGGAGCTTTCCCCTGCCCTGCTCGACTCCTTTAACTGGACTTTGAGTAGGGCAGAGATTCCACCATCTTGGAGAGAGGCTGTAGTGTCTGTTCTCCCTAAAGAGGGGAAAAATGCTGAACATTGTGAGTCATATCGCCCAATCTCAATTCTGAATGTAGACTATAAAATTTTTACATCAATAATTTCTAGGAGAATGGAACACTACCTACCAGATTTAATACATGAAGATCAGACGGGATTCATCAAAGGCCGACAAACTCAAGACAGCATAAGACGAACATTACATATAATAACTCAAGCCAAAAAGCAGGACCTCAACGTTGCACTAGTTAGCCTAGATGCAGAAAAAGCTTTTGACCGGGTCAATTGGACCTTTCTATACAAGGTACTAGAACGTATGGGCTTTAATAATCAGTTTGTTAACTGCATACAATCACTATATGATAAACCACGGGCCAGAATAAAAATTAACGGGCATTTAACGAATAGCTTCCAACTACACAGAGGAACCCGCCAGGGATGCTGTCTAAGTCCAGCACTTTTTGCAATTTTCATTGAACCCTTGGCACAGGCCATTAGAGATAACGATGAGATAAAGGGTGTTAGTTTTGCAAATACCGAACACAAAATTGGCCTTTTCGCAGATGATGTAATCGCATACCTCCAAAACCCAGATATAACGCTCCACAAATTCATGTCAGCTCTAGTTGAATTTGGTCAACTGTCAGGTTACAGTCTAAACATCACAAAAACACAAGTTTTGACAATTAATTACTCACCTAATAAATTTATAAGAAAGACATACAGACTTAAGTGGGATGCCAAAAAACTAAAATATCTAGGAGTCTTTATTCCCCAAGATTTGGACAAACTATTCAGTTTAAACTTTGATAAACTTACTGAAACCATACAAAAAGATCTGACAGTCTGGGCAAGGTTAATACTGGATTTTACAACTAGAATGGAAATAGTAAAGATGAATTTGCTCCCTCGTTTTTTATACCTTTTTTTATCTTTGCCTATTAGGATACCAAACGCACAGTTTCAGGCCTGGGATAGGCTGATCTCAAGATTTATTTGGTCCGGGACCAGACCAAGGATAAAGTTTAAAACACTCCAAATTAATAGAGACCAGGGGGGTCTGGCACTTCCAAATTTGAAACAATACTACTACGCATCCCAAATAAGAGGTATGGTTTGCTGGTGCTCCCCAGAAATGGAGACAGGGTGGAAACAGATTGAACTTAGCCAGGACAGGGTACAACCCCAAACACGTCTGGGAGGCAAAATAGTTTCAGACGAAAATGGGAATCGTATAGTTGAAGACGCATTGTTAATCTGGAAAGAAGTAGTTGGCAAATACAAATTGACAGATGTCACTGGTCTCCTGATGTGGCCTTCTTGCAACCCTGACTTCCGACCAGGAGAGTTAGACTCTTCCTTTTTGGGATGGAAAGATAGAGGACTGACAACATTATGCCAGTTTGTAGATGGTAACACCTTTAAAACATTTGAACAACTGAAAAGGGAATATAACCTTGAGAACAGAGATTTATTTAAATATTTTCAAATAAGACATTATTACGATAACAAAATAAAAAAAGGGGTCCCTCCAGAAGGTAATACTATTGTGCAAATCTTTACAAACGCTCATACTCACCTCCCAAGTAAAACTGTTTCCAAACTATATAAAGGGCTGCAGAAACATAATGGAAATAATACCTTGTACATTAAGTCAAAATGGGAAAAGGAACTGGGAGTAAAAATTACAGAGGAGGATTGGCTTTTAATGTGTGAAACACAACAGACAACTACCAGTTCCAAAAGATGGAAACAATTCGGGTGGAAGTGCTTAACTAGGTTCTTCATCACACCTCAAATTACCAGCAGATATAGAGGAGAAGAACAGCAATGTTGGAGATTATGTGGTCATAAAAATGTCAATCACACTCATATATTTTGGTCCTGCCCAAAGCTGGCATCTTATTGGGATGGAGTCTGTCAAACCATCGGGAGTATTTTGGGATATGTCATCCCAAAGGACCCCAGAACTTTCCTGCTGGGACAGATGACTGGAGAAGTGCTTCAAAAAAAAGATGAATACCTATTCAAGATCCTATCAATAGCAAGCAAAAAAGCTATTACTCGGAACTGGCTAAAGAAACCTCCCCCCAAACTGGACAATTGGCGGGAAGTCATAGAGGAAATTCACTCGATGGAAAAACTGACACATCTTCTACAAATTAAAGGACACTCTTACAACAAACGCTGGTCTAAATGGCTGGCCTACAAGATCAAGGAAACCTAACTGTGTACAACATCTTGTATTATTGACATTCCTTTTTTTTAAACCAAATATCAGTGCCCCTAGCTCAGTGTGTTATTTGTGTTATTGTAAAAATGTAAAAAGTTAAATAAAGAGTTAAAAAAAAAAAAAAAAAAGTTAGAAAGACCAGACTGAGATGGTTTGGACATGTCCAGAGGAGGGACAGTGGGTACTATACATGTATTGGTAGAAGGATGTTAGAAATGCAGCTGCCAGGAAAAAGACAAAGAGGAGATGCAGTATATGGGTGCAGTTAGAGAGGACATGGAGGTAGTTGTAGTGAGGACAGAGGATGCAGAGGACAGGGTGAGACGGAGGAGGATGACTCACTGTGGAGACCCCTGACGAGGGAAAAGCAGGGAAGACCAATTTGAGTTGTTACACACTTGATTAATTTCAAACACACATTAAAAATTGAAATAACAACTGGTAAATTTAGTTGGTATTTTACTATAGACTGTACCAAATTACATCGTTCTTTGAAAGAAAGCCTCAAACAAAGTTTTAAATGTGTTAGTACCGTAACAGGATTGCCAGCAGTAAAATGTACAGACAATTCAAGAACTCCCTTAGTAATGTAATAAGATTTACTGTAGATGTGTAACTTTGTTCTACTTCTTTTTCATCTTATGGTGTTCACACAGAATGAGGTTACCGGTAATTAGGGATGGGAACCGAGAACCGGTTCTGTTAGAGAACCGGTTCTTATAAGTCCAATTCCATGGAATTGTAGGATGCTTGTCTTAACGATTCAGCTTATCGGTTCTGCAGACTCCTGGTGGTGACGTATTTAAGCGCTGACATCACAGACATGCGCCGCGCCCGAAAAAAATAAATATTTCTTAGCTGACTTCATAGCAGACGTCCTTCTGAGCTTAACGAAATGTTCAAATCAGCTGGATTTAAAAAAAAAAAAGTTCGCGGAATTTTAGGCAGGCGCCAGGCGGGTCAAACCGGACGCTTTCTTTCTTTAAATTTAGCTAAATAAACGCTTAAAAAATATATTTCTTAGCTGACTTAATAGTAGACGTACTCTTGAGTTTAACGAAATGTTCAAATAAGCTGGATTTTTAAAAAAAAGTTCGCTGATTTTTATGCAGGCGCCAGGCGGGTCAAACCGGACGCTTTGTTTCTTTAAATTTAGCTAAATAAACGCTTAAAAATATATTTCTTACCTCACTATAGCAGACGGGCTCCTGAGCTGAACCAAATGTGAAATCAGCTGGATTTAAAAATCCGCGGTGTGGTTTATGAGTGGTATCTTGCAAACAAAAACAGCTACATCCACAGCAGGGAGCGGGCAGCGACAGTCATCAGTCCGAACAAAGGAGGCTTTTTTCGAACACAGCAAGTAGAAACTTCTGGAAGTGGCCACTCTTCCTCTTCACTCTCTGTGTCCTCTGCTGGCTGCTGCCTACAGCGCCTCTAAAGCGGCCGAAACTGGTACTGCACCATTTTCGCCAAAAATGAAAAACGAAGAATCAGAGCGAAAAATGAGTCTAAAAATATGGGAAAATATCCATAAATAAATTCTTTATGAACACAAATGGTTTACTATATTTTATTACCCAAATGAGAATTGATAACAGAATTGATAAGGAATCGAATCGATAAATGACATCGATAAAGGCATCGATATTGATAATTTCTTATCAATTCCCATCCCTACCGGTAATTGACTGATTTATAAATTACTGATGTGTTCCTTTGGCTATTGATCTTCCTGTACTGCGTACTACTGCTTAGGGTTACAGAGGTCTGAGGTATTTCCAAAGAATGACCTTCACTGATCTATTTGATAACTGTTCTAAAGAGAGGGCTGCCAGAGGATTTGCATCTCACTTAGAAATCATCTCTTTGAAGCCCGCCTTCTTTCTGAGGGAGCGTGGTTCGTTCCTCTGTACCTGTACACCCAGAACTATCTAGAAGCTTGCCTCTGCCAGTTACAGAGACAGTCAAAAGCACATGAAAGCTTAGCTTTTGTGAAATCCCTGCTGTGGCCTGATCGCTCCTGTATGCAGAGGATTCTGAAGCTGCAATAATGCCCTTCGCGTTTTTTCCCTCTCGCCTTTGATTTTGTTATTCCCACAACAGTGAGCAGCACCATTTAACCCTCTTCAGAGACTGAGGGCGCAGTTAAAAGAATACCTCTTTTGTCTGAGCGTACTGAACATGCATACAGTGCCTATTGACTCAGGAGGAGGGATGGGGTGGGGGTCTAGGGAGCCACAAACGAGGTTTTGTAGCGCTCTGCTGCTACGCTTAGCTTGTCTGTTGCGGAAGACTTTAAAAGGCAACTGTACCACAGGCATTCCCTTGGGTATAGTACCAAGCGTTGTAGTTGTCGTTGTCTTCCTCTTCATACCCCCCACCCCGCCCCCAAACTCACTCCATTTCCCCCACCTCTTCTCTCGTCCCTTATTTTACATGCATAAATAGATCAGGGAATACATAAATCAAAATAAAGATGGCAGCAGGAACGATTTAGAGGCGGAAGGAGCAGCAATAAAACTCCATCAAAGTGTCGTTTGAGAACAGCGGTGCAGACCCTGGGGCTGCCGAGCAGCAATCAGCGGAGGCACCGAGCCAATCCTAGGTAGGCTGCCAGTGAGGACGCCTGTCGTCATGACAACTTGTTATGTAGCCAATGTGTATGCAGAGGGATAGTAGAAAGACTCTTTTTTTTTTTTTTTTTTTTGTAAGAGTCAAAAGAAGTGTTTTGGGTAAGCGATTATTCATTTTATTAAGACATAGTTTAGGACTGCCCTCTATGCACACACACACATACACACAAATAAAAATGTCATCCTTGTGTAAGTGTTATTAGGTTGGATATAGTCACTGTAATAATAACAATCGCAGTCATCTAATGTTTAAACATGGACCAGGACACAACATTTGTTTAATTTATTTTGTAAGTAGTAAATTACCTTCCTGGATCTCTTTGATTATTTTTTAATTTATTCATGTTAGCTTTTAGATTCTGTCCAAAGAAACCGAGTTAATTGGCTTCTCATTAAATTACTCAATAATTCTCAGTTTTTGGATGAAAGCAATAGGATGTTTAGGTTTTACCATGATTACATGGGGGTCATGCTTTTCAAGAAGGTAATGATTACCATAATTTCTGCTATACTTGTCGCACAGCCCTATAAGTCTCATCAGTCCAAATATGTCTAATAAAGCGGATAAATCCATAAATATGTTGCTTCGCCATATACATCGCATGTATTATACGTCACCACTGACGTGTCATGTTTGTTACGCGTCGCCGCTGACAACCGGGAAATGTGGGATGGTATTGCGCCAAAAATCGATGGGCTGCCAAATGGCGGCTGCGGGAGCTTGCACAGAACATAACAAAAATTTAACAAGATTAACACTTAAATACAATTATTTGTTTGGTCGAAATTATAGCAAAGGTTTGTCTCAGTTGAACTTTTACTTAAAAAATGCACTTTAATGGTCAAAATTGCTGCATTTTGCCAGGGTGGTGCAGCAAAATGAAGCTGAAGTTGCTCCAAGCAGCAAACAGAATGAAGGTGGGGGAGTATGGCAAGCCGATTGTGTCATTAAAAGCTGGTGAATATTCTCAGTCATCCAGGACATGGTAAATTCAAAAAAGTTCAAGAAAAAGACGATAACATATACAGCAAAGTATAATAAATGAAGTTCAGTTGTTTTTGTCTTGAACTTTTTTGAATTTGTCTTAATAACCACTTTTACCTATTACAGGATACAACGGTATGCCTTACTGCTACTACTCTGCTACCATCAAGTGGTACTGCTCAATTTATTTTATTTTATTTTTTTTCAATCAGAATTAATGAAATGGTCATAGCCAAAAATTGGTTTACAAATACTGTATGAGAAAAAAATCCATAAATATGTCTCTTTGGCCTATACTAGCCCTACTAGCAGGGCTAGTAAATTAGACCAAAATAAATAAATAAAACACGATTTATAGGCCGAAAAATATGGTACCTAATAAATTGTTTTCAACAAATATGAAAATATTTCTTTCCATTTGATCAACCAACAGTTTTGTGTTGTGGGTTGTTTTGTTTTTTTGTCAGATGCAACTACTGTAGACCAACCCAACCATGTTTATTTTAGAAAGATGAAGTTTCCTCATGACTGCTTTTTCAGGCGTGACATTTGTGTTTAGTATTGTAGTTTATTATTTACCATAATTGTCAGGCTACAGAACACATCTGACTAAGTGGCACATGCTAAATTCAAGATAAATCATAATTTTGCACATAAATAAGACACACCCGTTTTTAAAGGGGACCACATATAGGTCTTTTAAATTTTTATGTTATGTCTGTGTGCTATCTTGACAATATTAATTCATTTTAATACACAAAATAATTCTTAGATAATCAATTATACCCTTTTTAATTCTGCCATTTTTAACTTTCGTTTTGAACGACCGGTTTCTGATACAAGTTCTGAAGTCCACGCCCTTCAACGATCTGTTTACGCCCTCTGTAACAGCCAGTATCTGTAATGTGTTGTTGTTTTAAAATTAGCTCTTTTTTTATTACTCATTTGACTTACTGTTAGTGCTAGCTTAAGATAACTTACCGAAACCCGTCTGAGCGCGCCGCAATTTGCTGCTCCTTTTAGCATGAGACCACCCGAATCCGATGCTAATGTTAGCTTGTTCCTCTTCCGGTGTTCGCCAGCTCCGCTCGTTGCACGCGGCGATTTTGGGAGTTATCGCTGTTCCAGTCAAGACAACACAAAGTTCACCAAGTGTCTCCCGTAAATTAATCCGTAAGGAGAAGGTCCTCGCTGCTGCGAGGCTGCTGCGAGGCTGCAGCGAGGCTGTACAGTTGAAGCTCCGCTTCATCCGCCAGAGGAGGGGTCCCGTTGCCACCGGTCCCTACGCCGGGGGTCTGCTCGTTTAATTTTTACCGGCTGCGCGTTGGGAGCGATCGCAAATACACTAAAAATTGAACTAAAACATAAAAATAACAATTATACTTTATTTATAAAGCCATTTAAAAAAACACAGCTGCAACAAAGTGCTGTACACATGAAATTAAGAACATATAAACAAAAGATGAGATGAAATCATGAAAAACAACAGTCATGTGTTTAATACAGAAGTGGGTTGAGCCTAACCAGGGGTTGCTAGGTGAGGGGCTGGACTCAGGTTGGGGTGGGTTGTCCTCTCGCTTGTGACGTCACATGCGAGAGTATTTTAAAACGAAACGTATCTTATCACAGTAAAATAAATCTACTTAGAGTAAATAAACCACTGGGTGCATTTTTTTGGCACAAGGACTGTTTTTTTATGAAGTAAATACCCAAAGTTGAGTAAAAAGAACATTAAAAGGTGAATTTTGCATGTGTGGTCCCCTTTAAGCGGCAGGAATCAACTGTTCCATTATCAGAATCTGTGCCTAGCTCCTGGCATTATGTGCAGCTCTTGTAGTAGTACAAGAATCAGCCACTGGATGGCGTTTTCATAGACTATGCCTATGGCTTGTGTAATCACAAGTCTTCATGATGCTTCACTATCTGAATCCTGGTTAAAACCATTCAACCTACAAAATGAACACAAGAACTATCTAAACATAAAACTGGACAGAACAGTGCCAAACACCAACGTAACCGAAATTATTTAAAAAATCATATACCGTACTGTACTGGTAAATTTTTACCCACAATTCAATGGCAGCATGAAGGCTCAGTAATTAGCACATTGCCTCACAGCAAGAAGGTCCTGGGTTCAATCCCCAGTTGGACCTGGGGTCCTTCTGTGTGGAGTTTGCATGTTCTTCTCGTAGTTGAACTTTTTTTTTAATTATTTTAAATCGGTTTAAAAATTTTGCAATATAAATAATTAGAATGAACTAATTTAAAACCACATTGCTCCTCCTGAATCCGAGGTTCGACTATCACGGACCCACCTCTCCAGAACCCCTGAATAGACCTTACCAGGGAGGCTTAAGAGTGTGATCCCACTATAGTTGGAACACACCCTACGGTCCCCCTTTTTGAATAGGGGAACCACCACCCCAGTCTGCCAATCCAAGGGAACTGCCCCCGATGTCCACGCGATATTGCAGAGTCGCGTAAGCCAACACAACCCCACAACATCCAGAGCCCTAAGGAACTCCGGGCGAATCTCATCCACCCCCGTAGCCCTGCCACCGCAGAGCTTTTTAACCACCTCGGTGACCTCAGCACCAGAGATTGGAGAGCCCGAGTGGAGGAGTTTAAGTATCTCGGGGTCTTGTTCACGAATGAGGGAAAACTGGAGCGTGAGATCGATAGGCGGATAGGTGCAGCATCCGCAGTGAAGCGGGCGCTGTACCGGTCTGTCGTGGTGAAGAGAGAGCTGAGTCGAAAGGCAAAGCTCTCAATTTACCGATCGATCTACGTTCCCACCCTCATCTATGGTCATGAGCTTTGGGTTGTGACCGAAAGAACGAGATCTCGGATACAAGCGGCTGAAATGAGTTTTCTCCGCAGGGTGTCTGGACTCTCCCTTATGCCTCTTTTCCACCGCTCGGCTCGGCTCGGGTTGGATCGGCTCAGGTCGGCTCAGTTCGGGTCGGGTCACATCTATGTTCTGTTTCCACAGCTTTTTTGTACCCCTTCTGTGGGCGGGGTCCAGAATCCTACTCGTCTTACCACATGGTGGCAGTAGTGTTCCCTCAAGCTATTTACTACAGTACTAGCCACCACTAGAAGAAGAACACAATAAAGGCTTTGACAGAATGTTGTGAAAGAGATGTCATGCTATAATGAGTACCTCATGAGCTGTAATCTTTAAACCCAATTCATAATCCTACCTTGTTGCCTTCTTTAAACCCATGTATTTTCCAATTTAGTATTTTTACAATAAAGATGTATTAAAGCATATTTTATTATTTAGTTATGCACAAGGTGCTTGATAAAGTTGCAAAACCATATTTATCTGAGCTGCTTCAACCTTCCTGCCCTCCCCGATCTCAGATCAGCTGAGCAGTTGCTGCTGACAGTCCTCAAAACTTTTTAAATCTTATTTAAAAACACACATTTATTCCTTGGCTTTTAATACGTGATCTTATCTTTTATGGCATGTTAACACACCTGCAGTAAGACTGGTATATGTATTTATTTTTGTATGCTTTTTATAGTTTTTAATTAACTTGTCTTTTATGTTATTGTACAGCACTTTGGTTGACCTTGTGGTTTTTAAAATGTGCTTTATAAATAAAGTTGATTTAAAACATCACACTGTGATCTTTGAAACTGCCAGTGTCTCCCTGGCAAAGTTGCTGCTGGGTGGTAGATGGTAGATGGATGGTCTGTGAATTCTTTAACTTTAAACTGTCCAAAGGACTTTGGCCACTTTTAATTTTTGACTTTTTTTGTATGACTTCATCCTAGAACCAAATAATTTATAACGTAATAACGGTTGAGCAGATTCTAATAATCTTTATCTTATGATTCTTTAAAGGTCAAATGCAAATGGAAAGTTCTCTTAACTTCCAGTATGGATTTAAACACAATACACACTTCACATTATAAAATAAGTTTAGGAAATTGAATGTTCGAGGACACCACTTAAGAAAATATAACGTTTAATAGGAAAAGTTTGAAGTGACAAACAGAAGTAACAAATTTCCATCTGGTGTCTCACGTCTTCCTCCAGAAGATGACACAGGTTGTTGAATTCTGGCGATTTTCTTCTGTTGACTGTAAAAGAAAAATGTGATTAATTTAGTCCAGAAACTGTTTTTTTTTTTTTTAAACAACACAGTGTGATCACAACATGTTCATATACTGTCTGTATCCTGTTGGAGTTATTTGAAATAAAATTCGAATTTTTATAGACATAAATGTGTCAAGCTACGTCCATTAATTTTCTCCCTTCTACTTTGTGTCACATACTATCAATTCTATCAAAAACCACATAGCTGATATTTTTCAAAAAAATCTAGTGTGATCACAACATGTTCATATACTGTCTATATCCTGTTGGAGTTATTTGAAATAAAATTCAATGTGTTATAGACATAAATGTGTCAAGCTACCTCCATTAATTTTCTCACTTGTACTTTGTATCACATATTATCAATTCTATCAAAAACCACATAGCTGATATTTTTCAAAAAAATCTAGTGTGATCACAACATGTTCATATACTGTCTATATCCTGTTGGAGTTATTTGAAATAAAATTCAATGTGTTATAGACATAAATGTGTCAAGCTACCTCCATTAATTTTCTCACTTGTACTTTGTATCACATATTATCAATTCTATCAAAAACCACATAGCTGATATTTTTCAAAAAAATCTAGTGTGATCACAACATGTTCATATACTGTCTATATCCTGTTGGAGTTATTTGAAATAAAATTCAATGTGTTATAGACATAAATGTGTCAAGCTACCTCCATTAATTTTCTCACTTGTACTTTGTATCACATATTATCAATTCTATCAAAAACCACATAGCTGATATTTTTCAAAAAAATCTAGTGTGATCACAACATGTTCATATACTGTCTATATCCTGTTGGAGTTATTTGAAATAAAATTCAATGTGTTATAGACATAAATGTGTCAAGCTACCTCCATTAATTTTCTCACTTGTACTTTGTATCACATATTATCAATTCTATCAAAAACCACATAGCTGATATTTTTCAAAAAAATCTAGTGTGATCACAACATGTTCATATACTGTCTTTATCCTGTTGGAGTTATTTGAAATAAAATTCAATGTGTTATAGACATAAATGTGTCAAGCTACCTCCATTAATTTTCTCACTTGTACTTTGTATCACATATTGGGCAGCACGGTGGCACAACTGGTAGAGCTGCTGCCTCTCAGCGAGAAGGTTGCCGGTTCAAATCCCGGTCCGGGGCCTTTCTGGGTGGAGTTTGCATGTTCTCCCCGTGCATGCGTGGGTTTCCTCCGGGTACTCCGGTTTCCTCCCACAGACCAAAAAACATGCTTGTTAGGCTGATTGGTGACTCTAAATTGACCCTAGGTGTGAGTGTGAGAGTGGATGGTTGTTTGGTGTGAGTGAGACAGGTCCCTCTTGTAAATGAGTCCCCGTGACTCAACGAGGCTAGCCTGTATAAATAAAGGTTGAATGAAAAAAAAAAAAATATTATCAATTCTATCAAAAACCACATAGCTGATATTTTTCAAAAAAATCTAGTGTGATCACAACATGTTCATATACGAAATGTATCCTGTTGGAGTTATTTGAAATAAAATTCAATGTTTTATAGACATAAATGTGTCAAGCTACCTCCATTAATTTTCTCCCTTGTACTTTGTATCACATATTATCAATTCTATCAAAAACCACATAGCTGATATTTTTCAAAAAAATCTAGTGTGATCACAACATGTTCATATACTGTCTATATCCTGTTGGAGTTATTTGAAATAAAATTCAATGTGTTATAGACATAAATGTGTCAAGCTACCTCCATTAATTTTCTCACTTGTACTTTGTATCACATATTATCAATTCTATCAAAAACCACATAGCTGATATTTTTCAAAAAAATCTAGTGTGATCACAACATGTTCATATACTGTCTTTATCCTGTTGGAGTTATTTGAAATAAAATTCAATGTGTTATAGACATAAATGTGTCAAGCTACCTCCATTAATTTTCTCACTTGTACTTTGTATCACATATTGGGCAGCACGGTGGCACAACTGGTAGAGCTGCTGCCTCTCAGCGAGAAGGTTGCCGGTTCAAATCCCGGTCCGGGGCCTTTCTGGGTGGAGTTTGCATGTTCTCCCCGTGCATGCGTGGGTTTCCTCCGGGTACTCCGGTTTCCTCCCACAGACCAAAAAACATGCTTGTTAGGCTGATTGGTGACTCTAAATTGACCCTAGGTGTGAGTGTGAGAGTGGATGGTTGTTTGGTGTGAGTGAGACAGGTCCCTCTTGTAAATGAGTCCCCGTGACTCAACGAGGCTAGCCTGTATAAATAAAGGTTGAATGAAAAAAAAAAAAATATTATCAATTCTATCAAAAACCACATAGCTGATATTTTTCAAAAAAATCTAGTGTGATCACAACATGTTCATATACGAAATGTATCCTGTTGGAGTTATTTGAAATAAAATTCAATGTTTTATAGACATAACTGTGTCAAGCTACCACCATTAATTTTCTCCCTTCTACTTTGTATCACATATTATCAATTCTATCAAAAACCACATAGCTGATATTTTTCAAAAAAATCTAGTGTGATCACAACATGTTCATATACGAAATGTATCCTGTTGGAGTTATTTGAAATAAAATTCGAATTTTTATAATTTATTTTCGTTGTGCAAGCACAGGTTTTGGAAAAAGTCAAAGCGAAACTACTTTAAATGCAGCATATTTGACCACTACGTGACAATATTAAAGCGTGGTTAAGCTCAGGAACCCTCGTACTATAAAGTCAGATATGAAATATATTTTATATCTGTTCATTGAGCTACATTTAAAGACATAAAGCCGCCCGCGCGCCGCGTGTTGCTCGTGGCGAAACTACTTTTTAAAATCGTGCAGTTTTGAGCAGTACGTGATTTTATTAAGGACACGTTCAGCTGAAGACCCATCTTTGCTATAAATTTAAAAAATAATAATTGTTTTTACCGTGTTTATCATGTAAGTCCTGCAGTGATCGCGTCCCTCTCTTCCGTGAAAACAGCTCGTGTCTCCTCCTCCCTCCTTCCGGAGCGGGTGAGCTCGCCTCAGTACCCCTCTGAAACCGGCCCGAAAATCTCAGGAAATCTCGCGCGGCTCAGCACGGAATATCCGGTGGGAAAGGATGAAAGGGGGTCTCTGCGACGCACATATGACGTAACATCCGACCCGAGCCGACCGGTGGAAAAGGGGCATTAGAGATAGGGTGAGAAGCTCAGTCATCCGGGAGGGACTCGGAGTAGAGCCGCTGCTTCTCCACATCGAGAGGAGCCAGTTGAGGTGGCTCGGGCATCTGGTTAGGATGCCTCCTGGACGCCTCCCTGGTGAGGTGTTCCGGGCATGTCCCACCGGGAGGAGACCCAGAGGAAGACCCAGGACACGCTGGAGGGACTATGTTTCTCGGCTGGCCTGGGAACGCCTTGGGATTCCCCCAGAGGAGCTGCTCCAAGTGGCTGGGGAGAGGGAAGTCTGGGCCTCCCTACTTAGGCTGCTACCCCCGCGACCCGACCCCGGATAAGCGGACGAAAATGGATGGATGGATGGATGGATAATTTAATTTTTAAGTTAGAACTGACATTTGGATGTCAAATAAAACCCTTACGTTTCTGCAATTCTTTTGTTTTGGTAACAAACAGCAACAATAACGAAACAAATCTGAAATGACAGCATCTGCTGTGCTGATTACAGAAGAAACCACTGCATGCATGCATGTGGATGTTCACATCATTAGCTACGTGTAACATTATTTTCATCTGCCAACTAGGACTAACTTATGATGAAGACTCAGCCAGTGTTTGCTCCATTCGAGTTGTCATTCCTGCAGACAGCTGAGAGGAATAAACATACCCACCATGAAACAGGCAGCTGACTTATCTGAAATCTAAATCTTTCCACCATGTGTCTGAGCATATTTTATTCAATCTTACCAAATTCTCTGAATAAACAAAGCCTTCTGAAACTGACACTGGCTGCTTCGATCAAAACCATGGAGGCTGATTTTCTCAATTTATATGACAGTGAGATTGACTTGTTGACGTGCTCTCCTTTGACACGTCTCGGTGTGTGACATCAGCACTGACATGATTGCAGTTAATGGCTGTCACAAGGTCTGAGTTACAACGGATGTTCTAGTGGTGTGTTAAATTTTTAACCTTTCTGCCTAATCTCTGCGTAAGAAAACAAGATATTTTTGGCTGAGCTAGATATTCTAGAGTTCAGAGCAAGTTCATCTCATCAAAACCAGAGCCAGTTCAACCCCCACCCCTGTCATCAGCACCTGTCCAAGTGAAAACTCTGTCACCCAAGGGTTAGGATGATGGTGGTGATGATGATAGAGGTGACAGTCATGATATAGATGGTGGTGGCGAAGGAGATGATGAGAACGGGCTGGTAATGATGACGATGAAGGAAAAGGTTTTAGTGACGATGAAAGTAAGGACAGTGCTGCAGGTGAAAGTTGAGGTAATGATGATGAAGGAGGTAGAAAAGTTGCCTCGTGTCAGCACATCGGAAGAAAGACCGTCGAGCTGAATAAGAACTTTTGACTTTGTTCTTCTCTCTCTCTTTCTCTCTCCAGCTTGAAGCTTGAATGTGACAAGTTGGCGAGTGAGAAGTCAGAGATGCAGCGCCATTATATCATGGTGAGTTTATATGTGTCTTCTGTATGTGTTGTGCACCTTTTTAGTCATTATGTTGCTATATACTGTATGTATTTGAGCTGCTGTTTAATATACTGTATTATTTTTACATTATAAGTCTTGGATCTTAGCGTATTGTTTAGTGTTCATTTAGTGTATATCTTAGATCCTTATATACCGGTACTGTTTATTTTTATACTTTATACTTTTGCTATTTTTGTGTGTAACTGGGACCTTGAGTACACAATTTCATTCCAACTCATATCCCACACGTGATGCAAATGACGATAAAGAAACTTGAACTTGATTTAACCATTGTTATAGAATTCATCTTTATATTAGGGATGCATGATATTGGATTTTTGGCCGATATCCGATATGCCAATATGTTAAAACGTATTTGGCCGATAACCGATACCAATATATTTTATATACTTTCCTTTGTCAGAACATAGCCCTCTTATTTAGGCTTATTTGCTACAAAAATTGGGTTACAGCTGTAAGAGCTGGTGACATATTCAGTAACAGCCGTATGATATGCATAGCACTTTAACTTATACAGTACCTGTATTAAATGAAAAGTGTTAAATGTTATTTATTAGCATTAGTCACCTGCAATGCTGTCCCATTTGTGGAGGAGGCTTGTTCCAGGTTCCTAGCTGCAGTGTGGGATCCTCTGCACTCCTCTGCATAGCCGTTTAAGTTCCAAGTTTTTGTCTATCCATTGTGCCGTAAGACTAATCATGCTAACGGGGCTAACACGACGTCCAAATGTCTGTGGTAAAACTCACCCAAGGGCTATCGACTATTAGCTTCTCAATGATGTTGGAAATGATGGCTCGTAACTCGGGTAAAGCTTCGTCGGAAAAATTTCCCCGAATGGGGACAATGTAACGTAGTCCAAAAATCTTTGGAATCCGACATCCTCAACAACAACAAAAAACTTTTACACCACTGACATTTTGACATCCTCTCAACCGTGATCAGATCAGGTAGGCGTGCCTGATGTCATCACGTTGTGCTGGCCCTGCAGGCATCCTTGTCACTGGGTTGTCATACAAAAACAGCACCTTTTATATCGTTGAGTTATTTTGATGGAATGTCCGATATTTAAGTTCAACACTAATATCAGCCGATAAAGATACCATGCCGATAATATTGTGCATCCCTACTTTATATTTATGAACATGATTTTACGTTGTTGACCTTGATCAGTCTATGAATTTACAGTACTACCGGTATATGTAATGCACCAACTCTCTTCATATCCACTGTTTCCCGTCTTTCTTTGTCTTTTTCTACATGCACACTCACACACAGACGCTAATGCCTTCTCTCTGCTTCACCTCGGGGCTAATCTCATTGTTGCTAGCCATAGCTGTGTAGTCTGATGTTTTGCCTCTAATTGATCCTCTGACTGGCTTTAATCTCATCTAATCTTTGCCGCTGCACTTTCTCTCCACCATCAGAAGGCCAACAGAGACACACAAACTGTGGACACGCTTGCTTAGTTTGTTTTTCAGGCCGGCATCAACACATACAGTTTAACACACACATTCATAGCTCTTATAACTCTATACAGTAGCTATTAGTAGATCAGATAGCTACTGTATTTACAAAACGCAGACAAAAAAATATGAGAAAGTCTAAAATTCAAATAGGTTGTGTAGGAGTGTTTAAAGTAAAAACCGGATTCCAAAAAAGTTGGGACACTAAACAAATTGTGAATAAAAAATGAATGCAATGATGTGGAGGTGCCAACATCTAATATTTTATTCAGAATAGAACACAAATCACAGATCAAAAGTTTAAACTGAGAGAATGTATCATTTTAAGGGAAAATATGTTGTTTCAAAATTTCATGGCATCAACAAATCCCAAAAAAGTTGGGACAAGTCCATTTTTACCACTGTGTGGCATCCCCCTTCTTCTTACAACACTCAACAGACGTCTGGGGACAGAGGAGACCAGTTTCTCAAGTTTAGAAATAGGAATGCTCTCCCATTATTCTAATACAGGCCTCTAAAGCCCGAGATACACTGAAGCAGACTCCGTATACGCGCGTATACGTGCGTATACGCGCGTATACGGAGCCGCTGCTACACTCGGCTTTCGTTCTCGCGTAGATTCTCGTGTTTTCGCTCCAAATTCTAACGTCATTTCCTCCGTACCGTCACTTCCGATCGTCACTTCCGCTAGTTTTTCGCTCCAAACGCTCGCGTTCTCCTTGTTGTAATATGAGCAGCTGAGCACGGAGTGCTTTTCCTGCAGCCCACAGCCCACCACAGCCCACCAGGGAATATATAAAACATCGCGCACCCAGGTAGGACCTGAATTCATTCATTTCATTCATCGAGTGAACGGAGGAAGAAGCGGTTACTTGACTTTAGGCAAAAAAACAAAAGAAAAGGCCCGATCAGCGATAAAAAAGAGGAATTTATTTCATTTGTGTAACATACAAAACAGTCCGGCGCCGGGGAAGTTTAGGTCAGACACCGCGCATCGCGTATGCGAATCGCGTATGCGTAGTAAAAAAATACTTTTGCGCGTACTTGCCCTGAGGGGCTACGCGGGGCTACGCTGCGTACGGGGCGTACGTACGCTGCGTATTGGCGTATCGTGAGGACGCTCGAGTGTATCTCGCCCTTAACTGTTCAATCGTCTTGGGCCTTCTTTGTCGCACCTTCCTCTTCATGATGCACCAAATGTTCTCTATAGGTGAAAGATCTGGACTGCAGGCTGGACATTTCAGTACCCGGATCCTTCTCCTACGTAGCCATGATGTTGTGATTGCTGCAGAATGTGGTCTGGCATTATCTTGTTGAAAAATGCAGGGTCTTCCCTGAAAGAGATGACGTCTAGATGGGAGCATATGTTGTTCTAGAACCTGAACATAGTTCTCTGCATTAATGGTGCCTTTCCAGACATGCAAGCTGCCCATGCCACAAGCGCTCATGCAACCCCATACCATCAGTGATGCAGGCTTCTGAACGGAGCGTTGATAACAACTTGGGCTATCCTTGTCCTCTCTGGTCCGGATGACATGGCGTCCCAGTGTTCCATAAAGAACTTCAAATCGTGACTCATCTGACCACAGAACAGTCTTCCATTTTGCCACACTCCATTTTAAATGACCCCTGGCCCAGTGCAAACGTCTGAGCTTGTGGAGCTTGCTTAGAAATGGCTTCCTCTTTGCACTGTAGAGTTTCAGCTGGCAACGGCGGATGGCACGGTGGATTGTGTTCACTGACAATGCTTTCTGGAAGTATTCCTGAGCCCATTCTGTTATTTCCTTGACAGTGGCATTCCTGTTTGAGGTGCAGTGACGTTTAAGGGCCCGGAGATCACGAGCATCCAGTAGAGTTTTACGGCCTTGACCCTTACGCACAGCGATTGTTCCAGATTCTCTGAATCTTTTGATGTTATGCACGGTTGATGATGATAACTTAAAAGTCTTTGCTATTTTACACTGGGTAACACCATTCTGGTATTGCTGCACTATCTTTCTGTGCAACAATGGTGGAATTGGTGATCCTCTTACCATCTTGGCTTCTGAGAGACACTAGCTGTGTTTCCATCCATTTTCATTTCGAATTTTGAGCTACCTCGCAAATATGTAAATACAAATTAATGCAGATCAGAAGTGTTTCCATCTACTGGCTTGAAGCGCTTCTTCCAAGCCGCGCACAGCGTCATTACGTCAGACGTCAGCACTGCGCATGTCTACAGTAAACAGGAAGTAGCGGTTGAAAACAGAACCCGGCCACACATCTCGTCAAAATGGAGAGAATATTTCAGGTACGTGTTGCTATCGGGCGAGTTGTATTTATTCTGTCATGCCAACTAGTTTTAGCGATGTTACATGTTGTCCGGAGCGGAAACAGCTGAACGTCACGTGACGTGAATGTTCGCTACGTCAGAAATGAGTCGGAAAATGTGTTTCCATCTGTCGTTTAGCGCATCTGCTCGGTTGCGAAGATCCCAAAAACCACCTCAAGCGAGCGTATAAACTTTTTAGCGCATTTCAGGAAGTAACCTCGCATTTTGCCGTTTCCATTAAGCTTTTCTGCTGCGATATTTCAAAATGCGCACCTAGAAACCTTGATGGAAACACGGCTACTGACATTCTGAGAAGCTCTTTTTATACCCAATCATCATTTGACCTAATTAGTGTTAATTGGTCTTCCAGCTGTTTGTTATATGCTCAATTTCCTTTTTCCAGCCACTTATTGCTACTTGTCCCAACTTTTTTGAGATTTGTTGACACTGTGAAATTTTGAATCAACATATTTTTCCTTTAAAATGTTACATTTACAGTACTCAGATTAAACTTTTGATCTGTCCTCTATGTTCGATTACGAATAAAATGTTGACATTTGCCATCTCCATCTGCCATTGCATTCAGTTTTTATTCACAATTTGTTTAGTGTCCCAACTTTTTTGGAATCCGGTTTGTATATAATCTGTTGCCCTTTGTGTGATATAAAATTCTGTATTGTCAAAGAAATAATAAAAAAATTTGCTATCTGAAGATAGCATTTCAATTGTTTGAAAACAGCCAGCTACTTCAATTACTCTGAAATTATATTACTGTATTTCTTGGATGGTCAGGGAAATGTTCAGCAAAATCTTTCCTGGCCTGCAGGCTGATATTATCAAGAGAGAGTAGTGAAAAGAAAATTAAGGGGTTTCGTCAACGCTCAGTATTTATACTTTTGTGTTTATAGTGCTCTGGAGGACAAGCTACAGTTGTTTTATGTCCATTTAGTCTTGTTAACAGGTCTGTTTTACATCAAAATGTGGTATAACTACATTGGTCTGCAGTGCACGATTGACAGTTTACTGCAGAGTAGGACTGTAAGTGTAGGGTTGTGGTTTGTCACAGTGCTAAATTCAGCTGATTGAAAAGGAAGCTTTTCAGCAAAGTCAAAATGCTTTGAATCTCATTGGTGCATTTTAACTGCACATTTCTATCTGGTTATTAATTTCAAGCATTTTTTTTATATCTCTGTCTTGGATTTAGTCAGAAAGTAGCTCATAAAGTTTGTCAACGAGGTTGTGTTGCAGGAATAGTTGTCACTGAGTCAGTCATGCTGCTTTACTCTAATGGTCAGACCCAACATGTACATGAAGAACAGCTGTCTGGATTAATGGATGATTGAAGGAAGCCTGGACTATGAAAAGCATTGTGTGATTCTGTACAATAAGACATGAGGCTCTGATTGTTTTCCCTCACAATTACCGGTACTTAAGGCCACATAAAAACATTAGACTCATTCTTGTCTATGAAAAGTATGAATGAACAGCAGCTGCAAAAAAGTCCAGGCAAAAGGTGCCATGAAACCAATATTCTGAAGTGTTAGACAGATGGGTTCAGAAAAAATGGAATCATTCATATTCTCTCTGTTTTTTATTTTCTATAGTAGCTAGCTATACTGTACATATAAAACTGCTATTTCAGAGCACTGTGTCAAATTTAAAACCTCATGACCGGGAAGTGCTCGCCTCATTAGTGCAAATAAGATTTTCTAAAAAATGTGACAGACCGTATTATATTTGCATTATTCAATGCATTTTACTAAACCAAGCATTTCATTGTTATTAAGATTTTAACATAATAGATCTTTATTTTCAGCCGTTTTAGGATTGAGCTCAATATGTTGCTCTAAAATTGAGCTACAAACGCAGTATTTTGAAACCTACTTTCTCAACGCAGTATGTAGTATACGCATACACATTAAACACAAACACACACACTTCCAATCCATCAGTGGCAGGCCAGGTCTTGTATCCCCACAGCGATCTCCCCACTCCTCTAATAGCATATCAGGTTGCCCCCACTCCCCCAGCCAGTGGCAGCACCTCCATTTCCCCAGTGCTGTAATTACTTTAGGGACCTTCTGCGTGGGCAGCTATAGAGAAGAAAACAGTGTGTGTTCGTGTGTGTGCATGCTTTCACTAGGCCCAATGTGTGTGCACATGCATTCACCTTGTCAGCGTGAGATTGAACAGAAAACAACAGTTGTGTGTGTCTGTGTGTGCGTATGAAAGAGCAATCGACTGACATAAATGTGTGTGAGAGCAGTGTGCTGTTTGTTTTTCACTGACAGAAGCAGACCCCTGCAGACAGAGTGGGTGATTAACAGGGTTGACGCCTAGAAGGTGGCCCTCTCATTAACAATGAACACACATACGCCAAAACACACACTTTTATACACATTAAATGGCTCCTTCTCTGTTTTCTTTTTTTTTGTGCGCGTTTTTGTTTTTGTAGGTATTTGCATGTTGCATCAAAATCTTTGAAATTAGATTTTAAGATCTCAAATATACGACAGAGCTTTAGGGTCACACTAAGAAAAAACATACTTTGCCACGCTAAGAATTTTTTTTTAATTAAGCCATAAAGTTATGAGAATAAGGTTGTCATATTACGAGAATAAAGTCATATGAGACTTTTTTTTTGGTAGCTCTCGTTTATTTACCGTATTTTCTGGCCTTTAAGTCGCTCCGCCCCATGAGTCGCTTTAGTCCAATATGTCCAATAAATTGGAAAAATCCATAAATATGTAGCTTCGCCCCATAAGTCACATATTATGCGTCACTGCTGACTTGTTGCGTATGTTACGCGTCACCGCTGACAACTCGAAATGTGGGCTGGTGTTTTGCCCTGCTGCAAATGGCGGCCACAGGAGCGTGCACGGAAGGACTTTAACAAGATTTAGTTTTAGTTTAGTTTAGTTTAGTTTATTCATTCATTTTATATAAAAAATAAAAAATAATACAACATTTCACATCAAATAAATATACAACACATAAATAAAATGAAGGGTGGCAGTAAGAAGAAAAAATCTTATTTTAACTGCCCCCTCTTACAATCCATCAAATCAAACAACAATCAACTTTAACCAATAAAAAACAAGAAACAATTTGCCAAAAAAAAATCGAACTACAAAGCAACATACACAACTGTATTTCATTTATATCTTTGCAATAGTCCACTTTTTATCATTTTCTTAAATGTAATCATTGTTGCTGCATTTTTACTTCAGTCTCCAAGACATTCCACAAGCCAATTCCTTGAATAGCCTATATGCCACGGGGGGGGCGTGACGTACTTCCGGCAAAATGCAACACCTACCCGCCACTTCCGGTTCCCATCCACCTCCGTTGTTGCTAGCGTTAGCTCCTAGTAGCAAACCATGACAACGACCCGAAACGGGAAGCGGCCGCGCGCTACCGGCACTACACGTGAGTACCGTTGTGTCCGCCCACCGGTGGGAACAGCTGTTCCGCGGGGGGGTTTCGGCGAACATTTATCGCGGCTATCCGTAGGGGGAACGTCGCCATAATTTTATATGGTTTTATATGTGTATAGAGTTGTTATTGGTGTGTATGCAGATGTTTTATTAATTGTATTTAGTCATTTATGTTCGTGTCTTTCCCGCTAACCGGAAGTGCGCCGTCTGTGTAATGACTGCGGAGGTGCTGGAACGGAAGCCCGTGGCATATAGGCTATTGAGGTTGACCGACCCTTTAAACTGGTCCTGTATTGTGGTTTAATAAATACTTCTATTCCCTTAAGATTATAACAGCTTCGCCGTTTAACAAAATGCATTTGGATATTTACAGGCAGTTGATTTTTATGAGCTCTATACATAACTAACAAAATATTATAATCCACCAAGTCCTGGAACTTCAACAATTTCAATTGATCAAATAAGGTGTTAGAAGGGTGACAATAATGTTTTCCTGTAATTATTCTAACAGCTCTTTTTTGTAGCAAAAAAATAGGCTCTGTAAATGTTTTACAAGCTTTCCCCCAAACAACAATGCAGTAAATCAAATGTGGAACAATAATTGTATTATACAACAAATACAGGGCTCTGTCATTCAACAAGTCCCTGACTCTGTATAATACAGCAATGGACTTAGCCATCTTTGTCCTAACAGAATTTATGTGATTCTTCCACGTCAATTTATCATCAATAATAACGCCCAAAAACTTCACATCATTGACACGACAGATTTCAGCACTATCAATCATAAATGGAACATTAACAACTTTCTTTTTTTTACTGAATATCATATACTGGGTTTTATCTAAATTCAACGATAATTTATTTAGTTTAAACCAATTTTGAATTTTAACAAATTCTGTCGTCATCAACTCAGTAAAAACAGTAAAAACAATTACCGTATTTTTCAGATTATAGGTCGCACCGTTTTATGGTTTTTTTCAAGGCCTGCGACCTATAATCCGGTGCAACCTATTTATGGATTTTTTTCCATATTTTTAGACCAATTTTTGACTCGGTTATGAGCCTTTTCAGTTTTGCGGAAAATGGTGCAGTGCCACTTTCGGCCGTTAGGGGCGCAATGTAGTACCACTTCCAGAGGAGTACACTGACCCAAGAAGAAGAAGAAGACCATTTCCAGTTCATGTGTCCGAAAAAAAGCTCCTCTGCTCGGACTGACTGTCGGCCTCCTGGTCTGGATGTAGCTGTTAGCTCTGTTTGTTTGCTGTTTGTTAGCAAGATAAGTCAAGAACCACTCAGCGGATTTTTCTGAAACTTACAGAATGGAATGGAATCACAGTGTGGACGTTTACAAGTGAGTAGCTTTATTAGATGTTTGAGATTTAAAAAAAACGATATTTTATTAGCATAGCTTGTTAGCTTGTGGATGTATATCTGTTTACGGTATGTTATGCTGCTACTGGAGCATGCAGTGACTTTGAAGAAATGTTCCTTGAAGAATTGACTGTTATCGACCCCAGATTTAAATCCATGTTGATTGATGATGAGAATAACATCTGGGACAGGATCAGGGCAGCTGCCGTGGCAGAAAACACTCAGGTAGCCGCAGCAACAACAGCAGAGGTATTTGAATTACACACTAAATAAGTGTGAAAGCAGATATGTTAATTTTTCTGAACAAAAATTGTGCCTTACTGCATATGCCACTTTTTGCCTCTATAACAACATTAACTACTACCTCATACATATACTGTGTACATTGACTCATATGCTGCTTTGCCACTTTGCAAATGTCAATGCTAGAAACCTTTAGTTTATTTTAGTTATACTTTTTATACTCTTTTTTTTATACTAGTATGCAAAAACTCAGGACAATATTATGTTCATTAAATGTTTAATGTTTTAGTTTTAGAGTTGGTGTAAATTTTCATACTCTTATACCACTATGCAAAAAACTCAGGACAGTGTTAGTTTTACTATTTTATGCTTAAGTGAACACAGCAGAAGTGAGAGGCAGTCTCAGAAGGATCAACCCTCATAAAGCTACGGGTCCAGACAACATCCCAGGGAAAGTTCTGAAGGAATGTGCGGACCAGCTCTGTGAGGTGCTGGCTGACATCTTCACCACCTCACTTGCACTGGAGTCAGTTCCCACCTGCCTGAAGACCGCCACCATCATCCCAGTCCCAAAAAGCTCCACAGTGACTGGTCTGAATGACTACAGACCGGTGGCTCTCACCCCGATAGTCGCTAAATGTTTTGAGAAACTGGTCATGTCCCACATCAAGACAGCCGTCAACATCAACGAGGACCCTCATCAATATGCATACCGTGAGAACCGATCAACAGAGGACGCCATCTCCTCCGTGGTCCACACTGCTCTCACCCACCTGGATCAGAAGGACTCATACGTGCGTCTGCTCTTTGTGGACTTCACATCTGCCTTCAACACCATGATCCCCCAAACTCTGATAGACAAACTATCCACACTTGGACTAAGCCCCTCTATTTGTAACTGGGTCTTAGACTTCTTAACAGACAGACCACAGTCCGTGAAGATCCACAACTTCTCCTCCTCCACCATCACCCTCAGCACTGGCTCTCCTCAGGGATGTGTGCTGAGCCCTCTTCTGTTCACTCTGCTCACATATGATTGTACAGCCACACATCCAGGCTGTCATATTGTTAAGTTTGCAGATGATACAGCTGTGGTGGGATGCATCACAGATAATGATGAATCCAGCTACAGACAGGAGGTGGAACATCTGGAGAGCTGGTGCAAAGAGAACAACCTTCACATGAATGTGAAGAAGACGAAGGAGATGATTGTGGACTTCAGAAGGAACAAACACACCCACACCCCACTGTATATAGGTGGATCTGCGGTGGAGGTGGTCTCCAGCTACAAATACCTGGGTGTACACATGAATGATAACCTCAGCTGGAGCAACAACACCACCAGCCTGATCAAGAAAGGTCATCAGAGACTCTACTTCCTCAGACGGCTGAGACGAGCCGGTCTGAGAAGCCCAGTCCTCACCTCGTTCTACAGGTGTGCAGTGGAGAGCGTCCTGTGCTCCAGCATCAACGTGTGGCATGGAGGCTGCACAGTTGCAGAGAGAAAAGCTCTGCAGAGAGTGGTGAAGGCTGCACAGAAGTCTGTGGGAGTCAGTCTCCCCACCATCACAGACATTTACACCTCCAGATGCAGAAAAAGAGCCACCTGCATCATGAAAGACCTCACTCACCCAGCACACTCACTCTTTGCACCACTCCCCTCGGGACGGAGGTTGAGGAGCATCAAATGTAGAACCACTAGACTGAGAAACAGCTTCTACCCTGAGGCTGTCAGACTCATGAATAAATAAATAATAAGAATAAACACTGCAAAATGTCACATCATACTGATACTGATCTGTTTCTTGTTGCTGCGTTCATCTGTGACCATCTGCTCATGTTCGTGCTGCTGTTTATAATGATGTTTTTCTACTACATTAGGGCTTAGTGTATTACTAGCTGATGTCTCTCTTAGTTAATCCTAGATGTTATTATTGTTTTTCTCTTGCATTTGTTGTTGGATGTAACTGGGACCCTGTGTACATAATCTCGTTTTCAACACATGTACTACATGCGGTGCAAATGACAATAAATTCTCTCTGACTCTGACTCTGACTCTGACTTATGTCTATTATTATATGTTTCAGTGTTTCAATGTTTAGATGTTTACTGTTGCACCGAGGGACTGAGAGAAACGCAATTTTGGTCCTGTGTATGTCCTGTACAGTACATATTGCAGATCTGACAATAAAGTTGACTTTGACTTTGACTTTGACTTTTGATGCTGAGTGGCCAAATGCTTCTGCATGTTCGACGTATTTCCTCCCTTTATCGTAATGGACGCGTTGCATGCGTTACAAGTAGCCCTGGTCTCATCTTTTTTCGTGAAATGAAGCCAAACGCTTGAGCGCTTCCTCCGTGACGCCATTTTGAACACCATAGATATCATATATAGACACTACCACGCCACCACCACTCTGGCCCGGCGCATATCTGTGATGTCAGCGTTTAAATACGTCACCACCATGAGTCTGCAGAACCGATAAGCTGAATCGTTAAGACAAGCATCCTACAATTCCATGGAATTGGACTATTAAGAACCGGTTCTCTAACAGAACCGGTTCTCTGTTCCCATCCCTATCTGTAACTCTTCAGCGCTCACTCGAACCAATTTGAGATGAATTTAATTACTTTGGCTGTTTCCTCTATAGATAAAAAAAAATTCCACGAAGCGAACCGGGTCAGGAGAAGCGGCTTGCCCCTCCGACACGCACGCAGTGGGATACATTATGGACTCGTGGTCGGAGTGGAAGCCAATGTGTCTGACCGTTCTGTCTGTCGAAGACGTGGAAGATTTGTGGATTATTTGGATATTGGTGGCAGCTACTCTGTTTTTTGGCATTGGCGGAGCTGTCTGCTACTGGAAGCTGAGGAAGACTGCCGCGGCTATCAACGCGCTGGCGAGACTTCCCGATCAGCAAGATTCTCTGATCCGGGCTATGAGCTCAACGTCCCAGCTGTTGTACGAACTGAACCGCACGATGGGAGCAGCGGTGGAGAGCCGCGGACCAGCGGTGCGTTTTGGGACTCGTTTACAGCCGTCCGGCCTCAATCAGGGCACAGATGGGGGGGTTCGTAGATCGGAACCTCACATGATTCGGCGATTTTGGACCTGAACAGCACCTGGACTTGGAAGGCTGCAGTCAAAAGTACACTGTGGCCTGAGCTGAAAATAAACAAAGCAACTATCTAATCTGGACTCTGAGCAACCTTGAAAGAAGGCTGTCTGAAAATCTTCTCCTGGAGTCGAATGCTGCTGAGAACTCGCTGCCCTCCCCCCCTCCCCCCAGAGATCTCTGTGTGTGCGTTCGGATGGAGCCGAGCTGAGACATCTGCTGACTGTGCTTATCTGGAATGATACTCACGGACTAAATCTCCCTGCTTGTCATCAAACTGCAACATGTCTTGTCTCTTCGTGCTAAAGCTGGTAGAGTTTTTTGGACTTTATCATAGAGTGTCCTAAGACAAATTGTGATAGATTCTTTTTTGAATACCATGATTACCCGAGTGTTTGTTCCTTTTTCCATATCTGATTGTTGGTGGCGCGGTTTCATACTGCTGCGACTTTCCATGCGTGCGTCCCTCTTCGGATGGTGCGTGCGTTAATTGCAGAACTTTGTACCTTGGTGCAAATTTGCTAATAAAGATATATTCTATTCTATTCTATTATAAATAGCTTCAAAACCAATCGGTGTATATTTTTTCTGCTTACAGAGTGTAATTATAAGGCTTTAAAGTGCGTTACTATGGTCTTGATAAAACGTTTGACATAAAATTCGATTTTTTTATTCGTGTCAGAAGCGGACTCGTCTCGTGTTAGCATTCGTTTTTTATCGGTGTACTTCTGTTTACGTTATAAATAGCTTCAAAACCACTCGGTGTATATTTTTTCTGCTTACAGAGTGTAATTATAGGAGCTTTAATGTACGTTACTATGGTCTCGATAAAACATTTGACATAAAATTTGATTTTTTTATTCGTGTCAGAAGTGGACTCGTCTCGTGTTAGCATTCGTTTTTTATCTGTGTACTTCTGTTTACGTTATAAATAGCTTCAAAACCACTCTGTGTATATTTTTTCTGCTTACAGAATGTAATTATAGGAGCTTTAATGTACGTTACTATGGTCTCGATAAAACATTTGACATAAAATTCGATTTTTTTATTCGTGTCAGAAGCGGACTCGTCTCGTGTTAGCATTCGTTTTTTATCTGTGTACTTCTGTTTACGTTATAAATAGCTTCAAAACCACTCGGTGTATATTTTTTCTGCTTACAGAGTGTAATTATAGGAGCTTTAATGTACGTTACTATGGTCTCGATAAAACATTTGACATAAAATTTGATTTTTTTATTCGTGTTTTCAGAGACGGAATCGTCTCGTGTTTAGCTTCTGTTAGCTTCTGGCAGACATTAGCAGCAGAGCTAAACACTCTGTCCATATTGCCGGGTTGACTCAGCGGTCACGCGGCGCGTCAGCGGTGGATGATACGTTACGTCGGCGGTGACGTATGTGCGACCTATAATCCGGTGCGACCTATTTATGGATTTTTTCCAATTTTTTGGCAATAATTGGGACACTGCGACCTATATTCCGGTGCGACCTATAATCCAAAAAATACGGTATTTGTTTGCTGAAAATTATAGCAAAGATGTCTTAGCTTAACCTTTCCTTAATACCGTAAATGCACGTAATTGTCAAATCAGCTGGATTTAAAAAGTAGTTTCGCTACGTGCACCCACACGGTTGGGACCGATGTAATTCTTTAAAATTTAGCAAGATAAACCCTTAAAAATATATATTTGTTTGCTGACATTATAGCAAAAGTGTTTCTGAGCTTAACCTTTCCTTAATAAATTAACGTAATGGTCAAATCAGCTGGATTTAAATTGTTTCGCTTTGACGTCTTCCAAACTGTCGCGCGCGCTGCGAAAATTTATAAATAAATCGAATTTTCGCTCAAACAGCTCCTAAAGCTAACTCGTTGTAAATGTCCATCCAGTGATTACTGGATGGACTTTTGTCCATCACAGTCCATCACTTTTGTCCATCACAAAATCACAGAGATTTTGATGCAAGTTTCATCAAAATCTGTTGTGTGGTTCATGAGCTATTTTGCTAACAAGGTAACAGTAGTTCAGACCTCCAGAGAGCAGGAGGCCGTGCTACGGCAGAGTGAGTCCGACCAGAGAAGGCTTCTGTCGGACACATGAGCTGGGAACGGTCGGTGGACCCTAGCGGCCGAAAGTGGTACTGCTCCCCTAGCGGCCGAAAGTGGTACTGCTCCATTTTTTTCGTTGGAATGAATGGAAACGGTCATATCTCAGCCAAAAATTTGTCTAAAAATATGGGGGGAAATCCATAAATATGTCGCTTCGCCCCATAAGTCGTAGGTCATGAAAATTAGTTAAAAAACTGTGACTTATAGGCTGGAAAATACGGTATTTATTTATTTTTCACGAGTCAGAACCACAACGCGACCTGTCGATCAATCCAGTAGGTGTGTCAGCAAATGGCCAATCCGAAGCTAAATGAGTCGTAATATTATCCGAACTCCGACATATAAAGCAGGTTTACTACATTTTAACTGTGGTAAAATGAAGAATGTTGAGCATCTTGTTAAATTATACTTTGGTATTGGTTTTACAAATAAGGAGATACTTAATCTGTGTCAGCATCAGATTCATTCATTCATTCAACCTTTATTTAGTCAGGTAAATCTTATTGAGCCTCATGGGCTCATTTACGAAAGCGACCTGCTAAAACTAAAGAACGATGAACAGCAATGGTAGAATTTCCTTAAACAATAAACAATAGAAAAACAAAAGAGAGAAATACATATTTTTTTTATTTTTTTTAACAAAGTATCAAAAAACTAGCAAAACATTATAAGGTAGATGTATAAAATCAAAGACAGGAACAAATCTGCATTGGTTTTTGCCAGGATTCCAACAGATTCTGAAAACCATTTAGAGAAGTCAAGGTCGAGAGCTTCAGATCTTTTTGTAAGATATTCCATGAAGCAGGAGCGGAGTAGGAGAAGGCCCTTTTTCCAAGTTCAGTCCTCACTGACGGAACACTGCAGGTAATCATGTCCTGAGAGCGCACACTGTAGCTGCACTCACGCAAAGACATGTAGGAGGAGATGTATGAGGGCAGCAGACCAAGAAGTGATTTAAAGATGAAAATGTACCAGTGGAAGAGTGCGTGAGGTTAATTATGTCCAGTTAACCAGTGAATACAGGGTGCAGTGGTGGGTACGATAATCACAGCCAGTTATGAATCTTATTATTATCAGAGATTATTATCAGTATCAGGACTTTGAACCTGCTTACAGTAAGGTGGTATGCTGTGATGGGCTGCAGCGCAGCTCTGCAGGTAAGGAGCATTTAGCTTCAGATTGGACATTTGCTGACACGCCTACTGGATTGATTGACAGGTCACTTTGCGGATCAGACTCGTGGAAAACAATTGAGAGCTGCAATAAAAGTCTCGTACGACTTTATTTTTGTAAGACTATGACTTTATTCTTGTAATTTAATGTCTTAATTTTTTTCCCAATGTAATTTTTTTTTTCTTAGCCTGGCCCAAAAGCTTCGTCGCACAAATATCACGGGGTATCAAGTAAAAGTATCACAGGGTTTGTTTTTTTAAAAGTTCAGTAATTTTTATTTTTATTGTTCTAATTTGGATTAACCGTTACTCCAGATGTTTACTGTTCAGTTTGCAAAAATGCTGAAAATATGCTTGAAAGTATAAGAATTTAATAATAATAATAATAATTTGTCACATTTGTCATCTGTGTATGTTTCCCATACTTGACAGACGAAATTGGTCTTCTGCATTTAACCCAACCACCACCAGGTGGTGCAGTGAGCAGCCGTAGTCAGCGCTCGGGGAGCTGGGGAAATAGATGTGCACTCATAGACACCCCAAGGTGTGCCGTGGCCGGGGTTCGAACCTGGGTCCTTCGGATAACAAGTCCGAATCTCTGCCACTACACCATCTTGTGATTCATGTAGATTTGTACATGTCTGGTGTATCAATGTAAATATGTACAGTAAGTAAAGATGCAGCTGTTTCTGCTTTGTAATCTTTTTCTAATCAAACCATGTGGATGGCAGAAACAGCAGTGAGACCGCTCAAGGTTTTTTCTGTCAATAACTCCCCTCTGCCCTTAAAAACCTCTTGGAAGTTGTTCAAGATGCTTCTGATGGTGGGGGCTCAGACATTAGAATCCTGGTGTGTGTCACATGAGAAAGAGTCATTCACTATGTGCTCTAATGCACATTAACTTCAAACATGATTGATTTCATATACTATTCTTTAATCTTTTTTTCTGTTTGTTGTTTTGTCTGTTTAGTACTATGAGATGTCCTATGGGCTCAATATTGAAATGCACAAACAGGTGAGTGTATTTTAAATCTTGTGTGTGTGTGTGTGTGTGTGTGTGTGTCTGTATCTTTCTTGTAGTTTTCTGTGCTCGTTTAGACTCGACGTTTCAGTGATATTAGTTGGAGAGAAGCACATTTTGTTCATTTTTCTGCCTCAGGACACCTGAAATATTCTGTATGTACTTCTATTATGGTAAAGTGGTCAAGCCTAGAGCTCTACTGATATGTCCTACAAATATAGAAGTCACGTTCACCAAGTTACCCTTTAGGAAGATGGGCAATAAGAAAAGAAAAACGGCTTTGTTTTGTCTTTGTCAGTTTGCTTGGATAAAAGGCGTTAATTTTGTCAAAGCTCATGGAAATTTTGGTTGAAAGAAGCCAAAAAGCAATTAGATTTGACAGTCAGTGCTGAAATACATATCTAGCAGCCGTTAAAAATATTTCCAAGCTATTTTTTCATACAATACATTTTGCAACAAAAGGCGTCTTGATTCTAGCAGAGGGAGGAAAAACTGATGTTCGTGCTTCAGTTTGCGTAGCTTCAGCTGGAGTCATTTATGCCCAGCCTGAAGGTGGGAAAGAGTCATGGGTCTCCAAAGAACCAGCCCTTATCTGTGACCTCGTCTGGATCTGCACATCAGTACGCACGCTCACGCACACACTCGTTCCTTTTGATCGATGGCACACACCGACGTCCATACTGGCCGAAGCCAACACACTTTGACAAATGGAAACACACAAAGAGAGCAGTAACAGCGTCCATGTTTTAAAAGCGTTCACATTTATGCGCCCACACAAACTGTGAGGTTGGAAGGCCAATACGGGCACTGTGATGCATGCTGTGCACACACACACACACACACACACAGCTCCGTGTGAGCACTTTATCACACATCTTCCCTTCATCTCACAGGGAGATAATTTACAAATCTTATGTTTGTGTGTGTTTCGTGTGTGTGTGCATGGTATTGTGCATTTGCTCATGATCTTTTGTGTTGGCTGTCTGAAATCAAAGGGGAAAAAGTTGATGTGTGGGTTAAGACTTCTAGTGCATGTGTGTGTGCGTGTGTGTCCCTTTTTCATGGGTGCTTAAATTCATCTGTGTATTATGTTCCCAAGAAGCTGTGCGTTGTTGTGCACGTGTACTCCTCGTTTGTGTGTGTGTGCGTGCACGTTTTCTTTGTGTGTAGTGTGAGTGGGTGCGGCGAGCAGCTAGTTCCATTAGAGTGCTGAAATTGAAGGGGATGTGTGGAAACGAGTGTCGAGGAGCATTCATGTCTAGGCGTACTGTGCAGCGCCCCCGCCCCCCCTCTCCTCCTCCTCCACTTTCCACCTCCATCTCCATTTCCTCCTTTTTCTTTTCTGTCTCACACATTGGGAGATGCTCACAGTTGCACCCTCTTGATCACTTTATTCTTTCTCAATCCAAGAATATTCCTTCGACACTTTTGTATTTTTACCGTTTTTATATTCTCAATCTCTTTTCTTTGTATCTAAGTTTTGTCTATAATATTTATAGTTCTATTTTTTGTCTATACTGTTTCTAATTTAGTTTTCCTGTTAACTATTGACTATTGCTTTTATTTATGCGTCGTGAAAATGTTGAGGCTGTGTTTAAAATGATGCATATTCTCACCAAACAGCTATCGTATTTTCAGCCCTATAAGTCACACCGCCCTATAAGTCGCACCAGTCCAATTATGTCCATTAAAGTAGAAAAATCCTCCTATAAGTCGCACCTCACGGCACAAAACGAGCACGCGCAGCAACAACAGACCTGTAGTGCAGCAAACAGACCTGCATCTCTTTGATCTTTAAAGATAAACACATAAAAAATATATTTTTGTTAGCTGATATTACAGTAAAAGTGTGTCTCAGTTTAACTTTTCTTGATAAATGCACTTTGACGGTTAAAAACCGTTAAATTAAGTGACCATTTTTTGACCAAAGTTTTTTTTAACGAAAAATCCACGTATAAGTCGCACCGGCCTATAAGTCGCAGGGCTTGGAAATGTAGGCAAAAAGGTGCGACTTATAGGCCGGAAAATACGGTACTTAACATCGAACCATGAACACAAATCAAAGGAAATTTTGTTGCTGAACCCCTTTCATAAATACGCATATCAAAACACCCTGTGCTTAGATAAAAATACTGTAGCAATGATAAACCATTCATAAATTACTTGATGTACAGATAACTAATCTGCATCGGCATCTAATTGTTTTTATTTTTCATATTTTTATAAAATAAAAAGTTAACTATTCCCACTGTATCCCCCCAAATGTTTCAGGCTTCAGAAATCACAGCATTTAGTAGTATGATAGTTATTTTACTGTTTTGGAAATAATCCTGAAGTTTTGATAGTAAGGTGTAAATAAATGTAATGTTAAGAATTTATTTGGATCGTTTTGGAAGTGTTCATAAAGGAATAATAACCTGCTGTGGCCCCATAAATATAGCTCTGTCAGCCACATATGGTCTCCTGGACTGTAGTACATTGGTCTAGTGGCAGGGCTTTTGACTATGGATCCGAAGGTCGCGGGTTCGCGCCCCGGCCACTACCCAGCTTGGGGTGTCTATGAGTGCACACCTATTTCTCCAGCTCCCCGGGCGCTTTCGGGCTGCTCACTGCACCACCTGGTAGGTGGTTGGGTTAAATGCAGAGACGAATTTCGTCTGTGTATGGGAACATACGCAGATGACAGGAATAGACATTATTATTATTATTATTTGAAGTATAATGAAGTAAATTAACCAGCAAATTGTGCTGACGAACAGTACTTAATTTTGACATTTTCCTCTACTTACATGCGTACGATTGAGATTAGGTTGTGGTATTTAAAATTTGTAGGCAGGGGAAAATCTTTTCTTGTTTCAACATTGCTGAAACAGCTCTACATCTGGCAGGAAGTAGTTCCACGAAGGCCATTTAGAGACAGAACCTGCACACAGAGGAAGTCTGTGTAATATCAGAGTTGTTTGGGCTGTAAATGGCACATGGACTGTACTTCTATCACCTTTCTATCTAATCGAGATACTCAAAGCTCTTTACAACACACAATCTGTGTCCTCATTTACCTCCACACACACATTCATACAGCACTCTACTACAGCACTACAAAGATAATCTGAGAATAATCAGTGCTTTATCACATTCATACACTGATGGGACACACATCAGAGGCAATGAGGGGCTCAGTGTCTTGCCTAAGGACACTTCAGCATGTGACGGCTGGTGGAGTCGAACCCTCAATTCTACCACTGGAGGACAACTGCTCTAACCACTCAGCCACAGCTGCCCCAGTCTTGTTTTCCATATTTCCTTTTAACATATTAAATCAAATTGAACATGTTTTAGCTGTTTGCCCTCTTCTGAGTTTACATTTTAATCTGACTGATAACATAATTCCAAACAGCAATATCTGCATCAGTACATGCAGTGGTCATGTTTTCCCATTTTTACTTTTACATTGTCTGGTTTTACATTTCACTGTGAAACTAGGCCATATATGTTCTGTTTTACAGCTTTGTGAACAATTAAGTCCTCCAGCAGAGCTACAGAAGTTGAAAAAAGCAGAGGTAAACGTGAGGAGACAATCTGAGAGAAAAATGGCTTTATAAAGGGAAACCTGAAGGAGAGGCCCACAAGAATAGATCAAAGAGTTTAGATGAAATAAGGGACGGGCTGAGTCGGGGGGAACAGGGACAGGGGGCAACGAAAAGAAAAAAAGCCATAGATGGCATGACGTGAGCCCCACTGAAACATTTTAAAGACACTAGAGATGTCAAGAAGATTGTACATGTATGTGTAATGACAAGCAGATAAGAGTCGAGCTTGTGATGGGGGTGCTGTTCTCTGCATGCGTCATGATTGTTAGAAGGGCCCCCTCTCTCATTGTCATGCCATGAATTAGGCTCTAACACAATTTACAGCTGCTTTGCATATCTCAGGCGGGTTGGATGATTACCAACCAAAAATGATAAAAGATCTGAACGTAAGAAACGTTTGTGAGGTGAAAGAGAAAAGAGGTTTTGTGTGTCTGCATTGGCAATCATTTCTTTTTGTGTACCGGTATTTGTGTATAATTGCCTATGTCTTCTGTGAGGACGATGGGGTACAAGCAACTTAATAAATGAGGTGAATCAAATAATTTTTACTATAATGGTGTGAGTGTGATGTCAGACATATATTTTTCCCGGTTTGTGAAGGTCATTGCAGATGTTTCCCGTACTAATGATTCAGTGATTTTTAATCTCTCAGATAATTTACGTTTAATCAAGATTTGAAATGCAAGGCCTGTTCGAGGGGGGATGTCAACAAAACACTTATGGCACGTCCTGACCAAACGCGTTTTCAACTGCAAAAAGGCTCGTCACGCACGCAAGTGGACGCACTGGACTGGACCCAGTGCTGTCCTGACCAGAACGAGAAGCTGCGGCGGTGTGGCGGCGGGGGGTGTGGGAGGAGCTTACCGGTACACCGAGTTCCTCACTGCACTCTGCCAGTCTCTGTAGAGAGCAGACTTGACTGGTCGTGAAGGAGTTGTCGCGAACACACAGATTTCTCTTCCATAGTCCATGACTCCGCGGGTTTTTTCTGTGTCCCAATACGTCACATAGTGCGCGCGCCCCCTCGTTTCCGCGTCACATAGGGACTCTCCCCCTCTCTCCTCCCCCCCGACTCTCCCTGATCAACCAGAGTTGAACGGCGTTTGAACGTTTGAACGGCGAAAACTTCAGCAATGATCAACGCGTGCTTGGAGGCTGAAGCGGGTTCACGTGCACGGAAAACGCTTTTCCAGCACGCTCAACACGCACGTCACGTGACGCCCGACGCCAAGACGTGGCTGGAGGTGCGTCCCCCATTGACTTTGCATGTAAACTGGACGCTCCTGCAGTTGAAACCGCGTTTGGTCAGGACGTACCATTATGATTAAAACCAGGAATGATTTGATCCCTGTAAAGAAATGTCAGTTTATTGATTATTGAGACATTTTGATAATTTCTCTGCCCTATCACGGTGAATTTGACCTAACAAATCACAATATAATTGAAGGACTGACTTTTTTTTTAAAGCACTATAAAGACCTTCCTTGTACTGGCCTTGCCTTTTAATTTAGCTAATTTTCCATAATTCAAGTGCATGAATTTTGGTTTCATATGCGCAGAAGTTCTTCTCCATCTTTAGCCTTTAAAATAGTTGTTTTCTTACAGATCCTATAGTCTTTGTTTTTGAATTGTTCCAGCGTTTTTACCTTTGTATATTATGAATAAACTTTTTAATCAAAGAGCTTGACTAGACTCTGCTCGTCTAAAAAGTACTATTGTAGCTGTATACTTCAGTCACATTCCACAGTTATACATTTAATATATTTTAATAATTATATATTTAAGTTGTCCAGTAGCTCAGTTGGTAAATCAACCTGCGATTGGTGCAGAGATGCTTTGGGCAGCACGGTGGCACAACTGGTAGAGCTGCTGCCTCTCAGCGAGAAGGTTGCCGGTTCAAATCCCGGTCCGGGGCCTTTCTGGGTGGAGTTTGCATGTTCTCCCCGTGCATGCGTGGGTTTCCTCCGGGTACTCCGGTTTCCTCCCACAGACCAAAAAACATGCTTGTTAGGCTGATTGGTGACTCTAAATTGACCCTAGGTGTGAGTGTGAGAGTGGATGGTTGTTTGGTGTGAGTGAGACAGGTCCCTCTTGTAAATGAGTCCCCGTGACTCAACGAGGCTAGCCTGTATAAATAAAGGTTGAATGAATGAATTGTGATACCAAATCAATACTAAAGATCGTATTCATTGAATACGATCTTTAGTATTGATTTGGTATCACAAGCACATTTTAAAGCTCCCACAAGCAGCTATTACCGGTAATTGCAAATAGAAATTTTGAAATAAACTCTTTAGATTCAATAAAAACATAACGAGAGCAGATAATGTAAAACTGGAAGAAATATAGCAAATAAATAAGGCAACAAAGTTCTGAATTTGCCTCAACTACATGTCACAGCCATAATAATAATAATAATATACAATCATTGTAAAATCAGAGCCATTGATGAACTAAACTTATTGTTTTATGATATTTCAAATCAACCCAAATGTTTAATGTTTTATTATATTTTAAATCATTTGTCAGGTTTGTGAAAGATAGGCACACAATTGTTTAGGAAAAACTCACACCACAGACTTAATTAAAAATAATGATCTGTCATTTATTAAAGAAGTCTGTGACAGAAAAAGTAAAAAAGTAAAAACACATACAGTTGTACAAGTCACCTCAGATGTACAATAAACATACAAGTCACACACAGTTTTCCTGCTAAGATGAAAGTGTGTGTTTAATCTCGTCACAGTAAAACTTAAATACACACACTTGGGCATTGACGTGTAACAAATTACAATCTCTCACCTTGACACTGAACCGGGAAGTCACATACAGTTCGGCGGGAGATATGGTCATCAATGCTCGACCAGACGTCTGGGCCAAAGACTCGCGGACAGACTTTGAAGACTCTAAGTGTGCTTGTTCATTTTATAACTTGTGGGGTGTATGCGTGTGTGTGTGTGCGTACGTGTGTGGGTGTGTGCGTCTTTGTGCAAGTACTATGACTTCACTCTCATCTGAACAAAACATGTTTTCATCTTCATGGTAACTTGGGAGGATTTTTCCACAAGGTCACTCTGCTCCTTTCTGAGCTAGCCCCATCTCCCACTGTCACCGATAAACATATTTTTTAGCACACCAACTTCACTCCCTTTTTCAGAAGAACTACAGGCCTGAAATGAGAAGGGTGATATGCAACCATTCATCAAAGACCGTATGGCTTTTCCGAGAAGGATGGGCCCTTGTCCTTCAAAGAAACTCCGGGCCTTTGAAGCAAAATTGCACAACCCCCCCCCTTTCAAGGCCAGTTTAATGAACACATAATATAAAAATTGATAAAGTTAGTCAGGAAACATATTTTAATACCAACACTCATATTTCATTCCACCCTCTGTTTACTGTCTAATTTTGAAAAAAAATTCCTCCTGTCACCTCATAAGGCATGTCTCAAAACTCCCTCAGGCAAAACTCACAGCTGATCAACAAGGGTTTCTACACCCTGGCAAAATACTTCTGTTACTTTTCAATCATGCACAGCAAGCTATACATAAACAATTCCTGTTTGTATCTTCTGATTCTCTTCAGCACTCAAAGAATCGATCAGCAGCTTTAAGGCGTACCCTAAACCGCTGACAGAAACGACAGGACATAAATTGCTGATAGGGAATCACACCTCTTATCAGCTCTCAATAGCGGGAAATCCACCCGCTACACAAAAACAGTTTTGCTTAAAAAAGGAATCCCACCTACTTTCAGCTCCACAGTCCAAAACACACTTTTTCCTTTTTTTCTCTAAACAGCGTGCATTCCTTCATCTTAATCCTGCGAAGTGACGCCAAAAATGTTTTATATTTCAAATCAATTTATTATATTTTAAATCATTTGTCAAGTTCGTGAAGGATAGGCACACAATTGTTCAGGAAAAAACTCACACCACAGACTTAATTAAAAATAATGATCTGTCATTTATTAAAGAAGTCTGTGACAGAAAAAGTAAAAACACATACAGTTGTACAAGTCACCTCAGATGTACAATAAACATGCAAGTCACACACAAACAGTTTTCCTGCTAAGATGAAAGTGTCTGTTTAATCTCGCCACAGTAAAACTTAAATACACACACTTAGGCATTGACGTGTAACAAATTACAATCTCTCACCTTGACACTGAACCGGGAAGTCACACACAGTTCGGCGGGTCATCAATGCTCGACCGGACTTCTGGGCCAAAGACTCGCGGACAGATTTCGAAGACTCTAAGTGCGCTTGTTCATTTTATAACTTGTGGGGTGTGTGTGTGTGTGTGTGTGTGGGTGTGGGTGTGGGTGTGTGTGTGGGTGTCGTGCAAGTACTATGACTTCACTCTCATCTGAACAAAACATGTTTTCATCTTCATGGTAACTTGGGAGGATTTTTCCACAAGGTCACTCTGCTCCTTTCTGAGCTAGCCCCATCTCCCACTGTCACTGATAAACATATTTTTTAGCACACCAACTTCATAATGATAATAATAATAATGAATTCAATTTATAATGCACTTTTCATTAATAAAAATCTCAAAGTGCTACTTCACTCCCTTTTTCAGAAGAACTGCAGGCCTGAAATGAGAAGGGTGATATGCAACCATTCATCAAAGACCGTATGGCTTTTCCGAGAAGGATGGGCCCTTGTCCTTCAAAGAAACTCCGGGCCTTTGAAGCAAAATTGCACAACCCCCCCCCCCTTCAAGGCCAGTTTAATGAACACATAATATAAAAATTGATAAAGTTAGTCAGGAAACATATTTTAATACCAACACTCATATTTCACATGGTAACTAAAATGTTGAGTCCATTTTGCCTCACCTACTCAGACTCAGGTGTAAGCTCCGCCCACCTGTGTTTA
>JBBPBX010010277.1:43099-58216 GCA_038048925.1 Garcialebias charrua | reverse complement strand
ATATATATATATATATATATTATTTTGAAATTTTATTTTGAAAAGCCGAGTTACGCAGTTTCCGGTTTCCGGTTTTACTAGCTGCGGAGGCTACAGCTGCCCTGTACTCTCTAAAAAAGCTAAGTCTGGTCCTCTGGACATTCAAAAAACAAAACAAAACTGTACATAGTACAACTTACTGTTACTGTGTGTACTGTGAACGCGGTTTTACGTCGTAAACGAATACGTACGGAGGATGGACCGAGCTGGACGGCGGTTTTACGACATAAACGCAATGGAGAATACGGAGGAGGGACGGAGGAACGGCTTCACCAGCATACCAGTAGGAAATTAACTCTTTTTTCCCTTCATTATGGCTCCCAAATGTATGTGTGTTTTGATAATTATGTAGGGTACTATGTTAGGCTAGGCTAAGTGCTTGGTAAAATACAGTACTGTACGTATAAGGTGAAGTATTTACGTATGTTCCGACTTACGTAGAAATTCGATTTACGATGCAGCGTAGGAACGGATCTCCGTCATAAGTCGAGGACTACCTGTACTAAAATACAAACCGTTCACAAAAACTTTGCATCTTAGGCTGATTGGTGACTCTAAATTGACCCTAGGTGTGAGTGTGAGAGTGGATGGTTGTTTGTTTGGTGTGAGTGAGACAGGTCCCTCTTGTAAATGAGTCCCCGTGACTCAACGAGGCTAGCCTGTATAAATAAAGGTTGAATGAATGAAAAAATCTTCTCTGGTCCGGGAACACATCTGGATCCCTCAGAACTTTTTCTTTGGTTTTCTGTCTCCTATTAGTCCGAGTGCACCCCCCTGATGTAACATTAGCCGATAATAGTTTGTAATAACTATTTATTACATATTTGATGTGAAACCTTGTGTCTCTATTATCAGAAGGAAAGTTTAATCGCTTTAGGAACTCTGTGGCCTCAGTCAACGACGTGTGACACTCTGACGTAAGTTCAGTTTATAACCTGACCTGAACAGGAAATCTTGATTTCACCGATTGTTCAAGTGGAAATTTTTAACCCGCAGCTCAAATTTAATAACTAATTCCCTCAGAATATGAAAACACCACAGCACGCGTGCTAAGATAAACATCTACTGCTGATTGAGCAACAGCCGTTAATGTAGAAGCTGCACGAAGACACGTTCAGACAGAAGCTCACTTCTGAAGGCTTTTTTAATGCTTCCTGTTTCCTCCTGTTCTCACCTCCAGCTTCTCTTTTCTCTGGAAGGGGAAATATTTCAGAAGAATCTAGGGAGGCAAGATCTGAGACAAGATGCAGCCATTAAAGTTGGTCTGATTGTACTTTGCACTTTCTCCAGAAACCTGAAGTTTTGCATCTGTTTCTTTAGTAGTTTTTGTTTAATGACCATTTTTACAGAGAATAAAGACACAGAAAGGGGTTCAGAAAGTAAAAAAATAAAATAACGTTTACCCGGACTTTCTTTGCTCAGACTCCATTCCCACACCAAGTTTTACTAAGTCTAACAGGGTTGAATGAGTTCTGCTGGACAGGTCTTTCTATGCTTTTATCCAAAATACTCTTTTAGTCTGATATTAGGTTTGATGTTTCACAGAGCTCAACAGGACAAAACAGTCCACACACACACATCAGATTCTGGTGACACTTCTGAAGCTGCTTCATCTGATGATGAACCAGAGATGGTGGAGTTTTCTCTCCAGTTGAAATTAACTTAGTTCTAATTATTTTCATGAAGGTACCAGTTTCAGTCTAATTCATGCCTTCATGCAAGTGACCAAAACATATTCCCTAATCACCCTCAGGAGGAAGGGAAGGGAGAAAAAGACCCTAAAAATTCCTAGAAGCGAAGACCCTGATGACTCTCAGAAGTAAGACGGACGAGACTAAGACCCTGATGTCTCTAAGGAGGAAAGGAAGGGAGAAAAAGACCTAAAAACTCTCAGAAGGAAGGGAGCAAAGACCTTGATGACCCTCTGGAGTGAGGGAAGGGAGACAAAGACACTAAGGAAAGGGACATAAATACCTTGATGACCATCAGGAGGGAGGGAAGTGGAGACCCTAATGATCCTCAGAAGGCAAAGGAGACTAACACCCTGATGACCCTCAGGAGGGAAGGGAGAGAGAATAATCTGCATATGAGTTTAGCTGAACAAACAGAACATGTCGTCCATGCTCCATTATTTTTTGGGGCAGCTGTGGTTGAGTGGTTAGAGCAGTCGTCCTCCAATGCGAGAGTTGGGGGTTTGATTCCACCAGTTACATGCTGAAGTGTCCCTGGGCAAGACACTGAACCCCTCATTGCTTCTGATGTGTGACCCATCAGTGTATGACTGTGATTTGAAGCTTTGATTAGTCTCTACATATTCAGATTAGCTTCGTAGAGATGTAGTAGTGTGAATGGGTAAATGAGGGCAGGTGCTACATAAGTACAGTCCATTTATAATTTACCATTTACCATCCAGTATAAAGTTTGCAGCTCCACACACTACAGACATTTTAGAATTGAGAAAGCCTCTTGGATGAGAAAAGTCTTCAACTCGTCTTTAGCTACAAAATAGATGTGCAGTTTTTTTGTTTTGTTTGAACTTATCCTGTTTTGAGTGACAGAGAATCTACACCAGTATGTTTTCTCATTAGGCCTCTATTTTAATTATCACTCAAAATAATTTTATCCACTTCTCATGTCTTCCCCTTTTAATCTTTAGTTTTACTGGTTTATCATTAAAAACAAAAAGATGAAAATTCAAACAGCTGCAAACATTTCATCTTACAAGTACAAGAAGTAACACAAAAGTAATCTACATCAAATAAATTCAAGCAGTCTGCAGTTGTGCATATCCCAAAGGAGTTGGTCTAAGAGTTGTGCACGTTCTCAGGACATTAGAGTGAAACTCCCTCGTGTTGTTACTGGTTTGGTGTTTTCAGCTGTGTTTTCTGTTACTGGTTTGGTCTGGCAGTTTTTGGTTTAGTTTCTATGTTCCCAGCCTGTTTTTCTTCCTCAGCATTTACCTTGTTACACACACTCGTCATCCGTCCCTAACCCTCCCAGCTGCACTCACTCGCTAATCAACTCTTCTCAGCAGATAAAAGTTTCTGGTTTTCATTCGTCCTCCGATGTAACTGTTCAGTTTTGGGTTTTGTCACCAGGAACTCCCGTTTGGTAAATAACCCCTTTGTTGGATTTAGACTTGGCTGCTCCCATATTTCTTCAACCAGCTACTGAGAACAAATTGTGTCATGTCTTTTATTATTTTTACCACAGACAGTGGCTTGTTTTTTATATTTAATAAATTTGCAAAACGGCACATTTCATCTCAGCACAGCTGCAGAGGCTGCTGTAGGAAAAGCTGCTGTGCCTCATGTTGCTAACCACTGCCAAAACAAAGTTTCATTCATTCGTCCATCATCCTCTGATGAGACTTATTCAAAAACAGAGTCTTCCTGCGAAAGACCAAAGCCTGGGAGTTAAAGGCAGCCTCAAGGGTGAGAACCTGAAACAGATCCAGTGTCTTCCTCTGTAATCTCACATAATGCACTCATTTAGTCACATCTCTTCCGCACAAACGTCCCCTGGAGTGTCTCCAAGGCACCTTTGACACATCCCATAATTCACCCTGCTCCTGTTTGGTACAAAGTGTTGACGGTCAGCGTGGAGCTGCAGATGCTTATCTTTAAAATTTGTGCAGTTATTTCCTTTGGCAGCTGTTCTGCTGAGCTGGACTTACTGGAAAAGATGTGTTTGTGATTAAAAATACAAAAACAATGATGATAAATGTAATATTCTGCATGAGGGCTTCAGAACAGTCAACCAGAAGCTCAAAGACCCTTTAGAGCAGGGATGTCAAACTCACTTACAAAATGGGGCCAAAATTAAAACCTTTTTCAAAGTAAAGGCCAGTTTCAGAATACATTAACTTAAGTTAGATACCCAATATCTTTTCTTGATTGCAGGTTCCTCAAAAAGAGTTTGATTGGTCTCATTTGATGTTCTCTGTTACACTTTTGACATCATAATCAACGGTTACTGAAAAAATTCAAGTAAAAAAAGTATTTTACGTTTAAAATGTCATCTTGAGGGCCAGATAAGATGTCATCGAGGGCCACATTTGGCCCCCGGACCTTACAACAATGGCTGAATATTGTTAATGAAATTTATGAGATGGAGCAAATGACCTACATTCTTAGACTAAAAGAAGATATTTTTTTGAATAAGTGGAAAAAATGGACACAGTACAAAACCCAAGAAAAGACATGAGGAAACTCAATGCCATTAACAGTGACATTTCTAGACCATAGACGCCTATGACTGAGATTTATTTTATTTTATCATTTTTTTATATAATTTTTTTCATAGTTATTGTTGTATGAGTGTGTGCACCCCTTTATTGTTGTTCTTGGGAATTATTATTGTAATGAGAGGCCTGCTTAGGCTACCATAATCTGGAAAATGTATGTGATATATCCTTAGAATGTTATTTTCTATTGAAAATGTTAATAAAAATTAAAGTGAAAAAAAAAAGTATTTTGTAGTTAGTGTTGAAGTCATTAGCATAAAGCTGCTTTAGCTGGTTGTGTTGCGGTTCTTCTTCCCTCCTCAACATCTCAAAATCCATTCGTACGGTGTTCAACTTCCTTTTGTGATCATCTAAGCTGATAGAACACTCATGTTTGGATAAATATTGTACAGACAACAATATGCAGCAATACAAAACAATTAAAATACAGATAGTGATATTAAAACACAGTTACTGTTAGCAGCATGGGATTTTGAAGTGTGTGGAATAACTTGTAAAACTGGCGACAAACTGAAGACCCGTGTCGTCGTTTGTCGCTGGTCCTGTCGGTTTCCGTGTTTTCAGCTGGCTGAGAAACACTGGTTTGATCTCGGGAGCTGAGCATGTGCAGATCATTTCAGCCGACATCTCCTCGTCCCCACGCGTTCTGACTGGTTACAGGCTGTAAAGTCTAAGCGAGCGGCAGAGTCGAGTAACAGTCTGTGACACAAAAACACTCGAAGCTTTTTAAATTTTCCCTCCAAAACGGTTTTACCAAAAAAGGACAAGATCTGGATCAATCTAAGTTTGATTCATTGTGTTCATCTGAGGACGGGGGTTACCCTGGGCCCACCCTGGAGCCAGGCCTGGGGGAGGGGCTTGTTGGCTTGCCTGGTGACCTGGCCATGTCACTGCCCCATCTGTTAATGGAAGCAGATCCGTAGCGTAGCTCATTTGCACGTGTGCTTAAAGGAATACTTCCGGATTGCCGTTGAATATGAAAATGTAAATAATTACTTGATATCAATAAAGTATATTTATGAAACATACTATACAGGTAGTCCTCGGGTTACGACGGCCTCGACTTACGACGTTTCAACTTTACAAACGCCCTCCCATTGAAAAGCATTGTTCGAGTTACGTGGTTTATGCGCCTTTAAATGGTTCATGCACCTTTAAATTTACAGGAGGGAGGGGGGAGAGCACTCGGTGGAAACTGAGGGGAGTAGCTTCAGTGGAAAATTACTACAGACCTCATGGCAGACGGCAGAGGAGGTTAGGAGCTATAAACGCTGTGGACCGAGTGAAGCAGCTGGAAGCTGGAGAAGCTAACTAATGGTGCATTCACACCTAACAGCGTTTCAACGGCAGGAGCGTCCAGCTTACATGCAAAGTCAATAGGGGACGCGCTTCCAGCCGCGTCTTGGCGGGCGTCACGTCACGTGCGTGTTGAGCGTGCTGGAAAGCGTTTTTCCGTGCACGTGAACCTGCGTCAGCCTCCAAAGCACGCCTTGACCATGCTGAAGATTTCGCCGTTCAAACTTTCAAATGCCGTTCAACTCTCCCTGATTGGTTGATCAGGGAGAGTCGGGGGGAGAAGAGAGGGGGAGAGTCCCTATGTGACGCGGAAACGAGGGGGCGGGGGTATTGCGCAACTATGTGACGTATTGTTTGTGGGACACAGAAAAAACCCGCAAAGTCGTGTACTATGGAAGAGAAACTCATTGTAGCTGTGTGTTCGCGACAAGTCCTTCACGACCAGTCAAGTCTGCTCCACAGAGACAGAAATAAAAAGCTCCTCGCCTGGCGGAGTGCAGTGAGGACTCGGTATACCGGTAAGCTCCTCCCACACACCCCGCCGCAGTTTCGCGTTCAGGTCTGGACACCAAGTGCGTCCACTTGCGTGCGTAACAAGCTTTTTGGAAGTTGAAACGCTGTTCGGTCTGGATGTACCATAACATGCTAACAGACATTGCTGTAAATGCTGTGGACCACGTGAAGCAGCTGGAAGCTGCAGAACTCGGAGGTGCAACGAGCTAACATGCTAATAGACCGTCACCAGCATACCAGTAGGTTATTAACTCTTTTTTTCTTTCATTATGTCTCTTAAATGTAAGTGGTTTTTGATAATTATGTAGGGTAATGTGTTAGGATAAGTACTTGGTAAAATAAAGTACTGTATGTATGAGGTGCCGTTTGGACGTATTTTCCGACTTACGACAATTTCCATCTTACGAACGGGCGTAGGAACTGAACTGCGTCGTAACTCGGGGACCACCTGTATTTAGTAATATTAACTAAAATATCTCTTTCTATAAAGTGATTTTTTCTAGAGAATGTTATAATTCAGTTTATAAGAACCGTATTAATCTACTTAGAAAAGTATGCGGTCTGTCCCCACCGATCTTCATGTTGCTATTTTACGCCACTCGTGTTTCCGTTAAAATCATTGACATATTTACGTCAAATGATTTGCAGCTCGACGTCTGCAGGGGGTTTCCCATGCCAGGTGATGCCTCTAGTGTCTTCGGAGGGTCCTCGCACCGGTGACGTCTCTGCTGCAGAGGGTTCTCACCTTTCTGATGTCTCCGCTTCGATGGAGGGTCTCCACGTCAATGACGTCACTACGTCCGATGACGTCACTACGTCTGATGACGTTTCTACGTTTGATAACGTTTTGACGCTTGTTAGTTTTCTGGTTTTAGTCTTTGTTCATTTATGGTTTTTGCAAAGTTTGGCTTTGTGTTTAGCTTTTTGTCCCTTGTCCTATCCCATGTCCTTGTGTTTTCCTTCGTGCCCACCCTGGTTGTTGAGGGTGTTCCTTGGGGACGCCTGGGGGCGTCTTCTAAGAGTGGCTCCCTCTGGTGGTCGTCTCCTTCCTTGCCCATCACCTTCCTTGAATGTGTTCTTGTCTCTCTGGTTTGTGTCGTCTCAGGTGTGTATGATTTAGGTAATTAGGTTGTGTATATAAGTTTGCATTTGTGTGCATGTCTTTGTCGGGTCATTCATCTTCCTCCCTACTGTGTCGTGTCTTTGCAGCTCCTTGGTTTTTGTGAGTACACCTCGTCAAGTTTGAGTTTTGTATTACAGCCACAGTTGAGCTTTTGAGTTTTTGTTATTAAAGCATTTTTGACTTTTTACTACCCGTGTCTCCGAGTGTCCATCTGCACCACTGGACTCATTCCTCCCACACCACGCTGGATCATAACACAATAAACCTGATTCTGATTCTGATCTTTGTATATCTGGATCCCTATTTACTGTTTCTTTTTATACNTATATATATATATATATATATATATATATATTGTATTGACTACTACTATATACTACTGTATTGACTGTATTGTATATATAATACTACTGTATTGACATCATTCAGCAGCAAATCCCATCCATCCATCCATCCATCCTTCATCAGCAAATGATGTCAAACATGAACACTTCTGAAAGAGCAGCAGCTACTGCATTGACATCAATCAGCAGCAAACCAGTAGCAAATCACATCCATCAGAAACATGTTGCAACCATAGTGACACCAGTGCCTTGGTGTGCAGTCCATGCCCACGTGCATGAAAAACAAGTCCATGAGCTCTAAGAAAGCTCGAAGCAGCAGAAAAAGAAAAAGAATTCCCTTACTTTGATTGAAGTGTAGGTAGACAGTCTGTATGATGTTTTTCTCAAGTTCAAACCTGGATCACATGGAACTCAACCATGAATGATGGGGAGCATTTGAGGCCAGGTGTGAGTTCAGGTGTTCTGTTGGGGAGGTCAGCTGCATCCACTTCTCTGCTGTTCCCTGGGACTGCCACCTTTCTTTCTCCTGAGGTGAGACCACCTCACCTCAGGCTGTTTGCAGTCACACATTCCTCATACAGCTCATCCATACATGTTTAGCCTGCCAAAAGGTGTTAAAAAATTCATTAGTGACACATAGCCTAGGTTATGTAGTGATAAATAAATGGAAAAACGTGTATTGTTTATATTTATAAATTTAGCATTGTAGTATGTAAACTACATTTTGAAATGTATTTATTAATTACCTATATGAACTGTGATTTTTTTAAAGATGGACAAGGTTGTATGTTTGCATAGTGTAAAGTAAATGTATTTATTTTTATTTTATTTATTAAAATTCATTCATTTCACTAAAACAAAGTCAACAACTCAATAAAAAATAAAAAACATACATTCAAAATAAAATGAAAGGCAGCAGATGAAGAATAATCTTATAATCTCTGCCCCTTTTTTACCCAAATAAACTCACAACAATGATTTATCAAAGAACAAAATTAATTGCATCACCAAATGTAAGATTACATCATCTTAAACAACTCAAATAAATTCTTATGTTATTTTTCATATTCCTTCAAAAAAAATCACTTTTAGCAATCTCTTAAATTCACAATTATGTACTTATTTGTACGTGTCAGTTGTACACTTTTGTTTATAACTATCAATAATTAAACATGGTTCACAACTACACTGGAAATTATTGAATTTTTACCTGCCAACCAGGTGAAGACTTTCAGTGATCTTCTCCACTTCTTCTTCAAGGGTTCTCCTGGTTTTGTTACATTTATTATCCGTCCGTCCATCCATTATCTTTACCTGCTTTCTCCTGTGCCCATGTCCAGCACGAAGTTTCTGCCCTGGTGCATGGTTCTGGTGGTCCAGAGCGCCGGAGCTCCGGCGCGCGCCGGGGCCGTTCTGGATCATGTACCCAGGCAGGGAGCCTCTTGGTGGGGCTTCAAAGCAGCATGGCCGGCCTGGTTCTCAGTTGAGCTCCGGCGCGCGCGCGCCGGGGGCCGTTCTGGATCGTGTACCCAGGCAGGGAGCCTCTTGGTGGGGCTTCAAAGCAGCATGGCCGGCCTGGTTCTCAGTTGAGCTCCGGCGCGCGCCGGGGGACCTTCGGACGGATTTATCTCGGAAACAATGCTTCGTCTGGCGGCCTCGTAGCTGCCGTGTCTTCCGTAAACTGCCAAGACTGGACCAATGAGATGAGCCGGATTCTGTAGTTTCAATCACGTGTGTAAAAGGGCTGTCAGCTCATTGGTCACAGAGCTTCTTCTTCTTCTATTGTTTATTGGCGGTTGGCGAACTTATTTTAAGCACATTACCGCCACCAACCGGACTGAGTGTGTGCATTGCCGTCTGCTCCCAATCATACACGTCATGTCAACAAACTAAAAGACACTTATGAGTTGTTTTTGAAAAACAACTTTTTATTTTATTTGGGTTGGATAATAAGGAAAATTGAGGACAAAGCCTTGTTTTATCTACGTCTAGCGACAATAAAAAAATAAAATAAAAAATTTCTGCCAGGCTGAACTGCTCACTCCTGGCCAGCAGAGGGCCCCCTTGAGCTGTCGGGCCCCTGGGCACCCGCCCGGTGTGCCCGTATTATAGATCCGGCCCTGCTATTAATGCCTCCTTTGTCAAGCCCTCCTGACCGTGTCCTTCCTCTTTCAGGGGTTCCAGTCCACCTCATGTATACAGTATAATCTACACTGTAAATAATAAACACTGTTCACTTTTCTATTTGAGTCTTGTGTTGTACTGGGTATCCTGAATTATAACACACAGGTGATGATTGGAACATAGATGCAACAGTAATTTGGGCGCTTTGACCTCATTCTTCATCATGACGGACTGGAGCATCACACACTATATCATGGAAGAGGCTCTGATACATTAATTTATGTTTTGTGATTTGTGTGTTTCACCACGGTGTTTCTCTGTGTTATCATTCATGTGTCTTCAGCCAGTCACCAAATTTCATGCTCAATAATCCAGGTACAGATTCAACAATGTTCATGTCATCTGGACAATGACATCAAGAAAGCACATCAGAGACTCTACTTCCTCAGGCGGCTGAGGCGAGCTGGTCTGAGTAGCTCAGTCCGCACCTCCTTCTACAGGTGTGCAGTGGAGAGCATCCTGTGCTCCATCATCAACGTGTGGCATGGAGGCTGCACAGCTGCAGAAAGAAAAGCTTTGCAGAGAGTGGTGAAGGCTGCACAGAAGTCAGCCTCCCCACCATCACAGATGTCTACAGATGCAGGAAGAGTGCCACCTGCATCATGAAGGACCCCACTCACTCAGCGCACACACTTTTTGCCCCATTCCCCTCTGGCAGAAGCTTGAGCATTAAGTGTAGAACCACAAGGCTGAGGAACAGCTTCTACCCTGAAGCCATTAGACTCATGAATCCCTAGTCAGGATTATCACTGTTGGAAAAAAATCACTATAATGTCACTTGATTGTTATGCGCTGCTGACTATCCATGATGCTGATCTTATGCTGCTAATTTATTTCATGTTGCTGTGTTCATTCATCCTCATCTGCTCACTCATGTTCGTGCTGCTGTTTGGTGCATTGTTTTGTACTATTACTGCTTAGAATATTCTTAGTTTAGTGTATTTCTTAGTTCATGTCTTGGATCTTTTTACTATTTTTCTTTACAATTTGTATTTTTGTTAGATGTAACCGGGAGCCAGTGTACATAGTTTCGTTCCACCACATGTACCACATGTGGTGTGAAGGACTACAAAGACACCTTGATCTTGACCTTGGACAGTTTCTTTTTCTTTTGAACCATTTTGGCATGGCTGCTTTAAAGGAGTTGACGGGGGAGAGGACGGGCCCCAGAAACCATTGTATCACCAGCAAACAGTTTTTTTCCCCCACTATGGGAGTGTGCTGCTTGTGGGACTCCAGTTTGTACGTGGCTCCTCAGACTGAAGAAGTCATTTGGATGAAGAACAAAACGCCTCAGATAGGTCTGTCACTATAACAAATATTGCTGGGTGATTGTCTCAGAAATGATTGTGATAAACATTATTGTTTGAAATTTGACGATAATTAGTAATTATTGTCAAATTTAAGAAGAAATGTTTTCTATCTTATTTTGTTTTGCATGTAGTACCTTTTTGAGACCACCGGATGGCAGTATACGACCGTTTGAGCCGGAGGATGGATACTGAGGGATCCAGTGTCTCTTTAAATAAATGGGAGGGAGGGGCTTTGGAGCTTTGACAAGACTGAGATGCTTTCCCAAGGTCGGCCTGTTAGCTTAGCTCGTAGCTTAGCTTCTCAGCTTACCTGCTTTTAAAGAGCCAAAAACGTAATTTTGGACGGTTAAAACAGATTTTTAAAGAGAAAAGGCGGGATCAGTGAAGCACATTGGAGTTGAGCTGTGTCTTCAGTAGAAAGAGAGAGACACGAAGAAACGATAAAGCCAATAAATGGAAATGAGGTTGATAATTTTCATTCACCATGCGATTAATTGATTTCTTGTTTATCGCGACAGGCCTAGTCTCAGCAAAAAAGAAACCATCCAGATGACCTGACTGAACATTGTCCTCAGTCCTGCCACGCCCACTCACACCTACCCCTTGCTCACCGTCGTTGCCAAGTCCACTTATTAAAAGCGACTTTGAGCTTGTTTATTTTCTAAAGGCGATTGTAAATCTTGTGAGTCGCGGGTTGCAGTATTTTGGGCTTCTTTTGAACGTGAAGTTGCGTATTTGGGCTTGACACCCTTTCCTAGCAAAAGTACTTGATTATCTCCCAATTAAGCAAAAGACGAGTGGTAGTACAGTAGGTAGTTTGTCCCTTCCATGCCCCGTTTCCTGTTCATCGCTCCTGCCCAAGTTGGCGATGCGACAGGCAATAGACATATAAATACGTCTGTGGGCGCGCACCTCCAACACTCATACTGTGGCTGACGACTAGGGCTTCACTCACACGCAGATGCCAGGATGTTTTGTTTTTAATGTAGAAATAATTACATATGCAAAATGTATTTTTTTTATCAGAGCTTAAAAGTATGGTATTCAAAGTGTTTATCATAATTTTGCTGTTGTTTATGTGTAATGCCATAATAAATGTATGTTTACTGTTTAAAAATGGCCTGTTTTACACAATGGGCCTCATGCATGAACCGTTCGTACGCACAGATTTGTTCTTAAACTGTGCGTACGAGTGATTTAGGATCATTTGTGGCATTCAACAATGTTTTCGTATCCTAGGATTTTTTTCAGATACGAACAAAATTTACGTGTGGTCCGGACTTGTCGTATATTTTACGAGCAGTCGGTCTGCTGTCATCCAGACGGCATTTCTCCACTAATAACTTCATATTTCGTTATTTAGAAAATATTTAGAGTTCAAAAAAGTCACGCACCACAATTGTTTTTGACAATAGGTTCTGTTTGAAGTCGAATTATAATTTTAAGTTTAATTTGTGTGGTGTGTCGCGCAGGCTTCAGTGAGCCGTGCGCTCCCCCTTATCAAAGCCGCTCCTCATATTAACACCCAGGTACATAAAATTCCCGTAGCCTACACTGCCGCAGAACAAGTACAAATTAAGACTGATTTTCATATTGCTGGACTGCCAAACACCATCGAGTAGACTGTACACACATACGGATCAAAGCAAGCAATACCACTCCATAAATGTCCAAATTATATCTGATTCGAAATATAACCTGCTATGTGGTTACGCGATGGCCTGGAGGAACGCGCATGACTTGTGCTGCAAAACATGTTGGCAAGACGCGTGCCAACATGACAGGAGGTGGTCAAAGTCAATCCTTGACCACCTCCTGTCCGTGCTGCGGCAAGATGTTTTTTTGAAGCCATTTTCAGATCAAACCATTTATTCTTTATTTCTGATACTGTACGACCCACGGGAGAACATGCACTATATTAATATGAAGTTAACTGTAGTTTCGAGACACTTTAAAATGCTTCTGTTCAAAAACACATCCGACACTTGCGGGGGGTGGGTGGGGGGTAGGCGCACCCACAGCTCTTCTGAAGTGAAACTATAATGTACAGTTGTTTACACTAATTATTTGACCATCCGACACTTGCGGGGGGTGGGGGGGTAGCGGTGCGCGACAGTGCGACTGCAGAACTTCAATCTCCGAACGCGTAAAGTTCTTTTTACTTCTTGATTTTGAATGAATGGACACTTCCTGCTGTCTGAGGCAGGAAGCGTAGCCTTATATGGTGTTTTGAGGGGTGGGAATTATGTAAATAAGCTCTCAGCGTGCACGCGCAGGTGTTTAGAACAGGTGGAATTCATCAACGTACGCAACTCATTTACACCATGATTTACACACTTTCCCGAAGGATAGAAGACTTTGCTGAATCTGACGTGGCATGTTCGTACGAACGCTTATACGAACAAAAGTAGGAGAAATTTAGGATAAAAATACGAACATGTTCGTGCATGAGGCCCAATGTGGTGGGTTGCCAGTTGGGCTTGTTTTGGGCTTGTTTACATAGAGCTGGTTGCTTGTTTGTATTGCGAGATCTGGTAACCCTGCTGCTCACCTGTCACAGCTGTTGAAACCTCCATTTTTATTCTCGAGTCTATTTAATGACTCGGCAGGGCATTATTGGCTTTCACGACACAGTCAGGTCACCCTTTGTTCCTTGTGACTGCTCCAAAGTTTTGTACGTTTGTTGCTACATCAGTATATATATTTTTTTTTAATGAGAAAAAAGTTTTCTCTTTCTCTTCTTTGCTGGTGAAGATTCTCAGTCGTCCAGGACATGATAAAATCATGAAAATCATGAATTTTGAACGCCTTTTTTGATTCTCTTCTTTGGCTCTTGGTGTCTGCCTGCAGACTGGGTCAAGATCCTCTACAAACTGTAACAGTCAGTCTTCACAAAGTATTAATATAGTTCGCACCAACAGTAAAAAAAAAATAGTTATCAGTCTAGGAAATCTTCATAAACAATAGTTAAATCAATGAATGTATGTTCTTTAAGAGTTCTCACATAAATATTTAAGTCATTTGAGGTTTATGGGGATTTTTTTGGTGCTTTGTCAATGTCAATGTCAATGTCAATTTTATTTATATAGCACATAAAAACAACCGAAGTCGACCAAAGTGCTTTACAGTTAAAAAAAATAAAAACAGAGTAAAAGGCATCTAGTGCCACTAAACATAATAAAGCTATCAGTAAATGCAACAACAATAAAATCTGCTCAAAATTTGATCTCACATTCTGCGAGGATCAAATGCCAAGTAAAAGAGATGAGTCTTAAGTGAAGATTTAAAAGTGTCAACAGTCTGAGCGGTCTTTACTTTCTCAGGTAAACTGTTCCACAGTTTTGGAGCAGCAACCGCAAAAGCCCGATCACCTCTGGATTTCATTTTGGATCTGGGGACATCTAAGAGAAACTGGTTGGTAGACCGGAGTGCTCTTACAGGAGTGTAGATATTAATAAGATCACATAAATATGACGGGGCCAGACCTTTTAAGATTTTAAAAACAAGCAATAAAATCTTAAAATCAATTCGATAGCAGACAGGGAGCCAGTGAAGGGATGCCCAGAACTTTTTTAAATTAAAATTAATGAAAACCCTATAATGACGGCACGCATTAAAAGCATTCATTAGATGAACAAAAAACAATTTTTAAACAGCAAAGTATAAAAATTGATCACACTTAAAATATAATAATACAATATAATATTAAAAAAGAAAAGTGTAAAAGAAGAAATTTTGGGTTTGCTGATAAATATAGTCTATATTACCGTGTTTTGTATCAAACAGGATTATTTTGTGAGGCATGTTTATTTTTTATGATGCATTTTACATGTTTTGTTTTGTGCTTACCAAAAAACTTGTTTAATATTTCAACCACTTTTAGAGTAACTAACGTTTCAGATGTTCTAGCTTTGAATCTAAAGGATGAGGTCATCCAAGTATCAGATTTGCATTAATCACTAAACCTCCAATTTAGGGTTTGAACTCGTTTATAAATTTCAGATTTTGCTTCTTGCTGTAACAAAATTGGAACACATTTATGTTCATTTTACTTTACAT
>JBBPBX010010277.1:6265-31092 GCA_038048925.1 Garcialebias charrua | reverse complement strand
ATATATATATATATATATAGTATATATACAGTATACAGTATATAATTGGGAATATCATTATATATAGTAAACAGTAGACATACTGTACACTTTTTCTCGTTGAAAATAGTTCAAGAAAAAAAAAGTCTTGTTCCACAGACAGCAATTTAAATTTCATCCAGAAATACGTATCACACGACACAACTAGTTTAACTACAACATTTTAAATACTACAGAAGAACACAGTAAGGGATAGTTCAGATCTTTTGAAGTGGGGTTGTGCAGAAAGGATATGAACAATTAATATCTTATCTGTTGTAAATAGCTGTTTGATTGATCTTAATTTGGAGAAATGTGTTCATTTCTGACCGGAATGACAACCTAAAGGTTAGTTTGAACGAGACAAAAATAGATCGAAAGTGCAAATACCTACAGCAGCAGCTAGCTGTGGCAGCGAGCTGTTGCACATTCTGTGCAGGCTGAGGCACTTCCTGTTGGAAAATCATGACATTTCTGTCAGAACGGCAACGTAAAGGTAGTGTATCCTCATCACAGTCTTGTTTATAACACATGAATGAAGGCACAGAGAGGACTCTCGCCAGAGTAAAAGTATTTCGCGTTTCACAAGGTTTTACCAGGGATTCCTGATTCCACACACGCCATCAGCATCATTACTGTTAATAAGGGCCATCCTCACTGACACCGTGGAACCTTCTGTTCGACGATCCCTCCCAGCTCTCTCCCTGTCTTGCCTCAGCTGAAAACGAGTTCAAGTCTGGGGCAGTCCGAGCCGCTCCCCTCGTGCAGCAGATTGAATCTGTGTCAAGGGCGAGAATCTGCAACAGGTGCCCATTAGTCTCAGCATTCGCACGGTAGCAGGCGTGGGCACTGTGGTGGTACGCTTGAAACAATGGCTTATCTGTTGGCTGCGTGATCATCAACACTCCAACGTCATCGTCTTCCTCACGTCACCCTCCACCTCCTCCGTTGTTGAAGGATGTCGTCTCGATGCAGAGAAGCTGCGCGGCGTTTAGAAACAAACTCAAGCAATGGCCTCGTGGCTTGTGGAGCCCGGGAGTCATGTGTGCAGGGGAAAGTATCATATATGTTATGGCAGCATGCATGTAAATGAGCTAATTATATACCTCACGGTTATTCTGGGCCCTCTGGCAATGTGGATACACCATGAATAATAAATAAATAAATAAACATTCAAACAATGGCAAAGTCGACATCTTCATATTTCTCCATCTGGTTTATATACTGGCTCAGAAAAATGTAATTTTACAAAAATATATTTAATGAGTTTCCTTGCATATGCATCATTCACCGTTTATATTAATAGTAAAAAACATATATATTTATGCCAGTTAATTCTTAGTATCCGCACAATAAAAAATATAAGTACAGTAAATACAAGATCACTGATCAGAGGAGATTGTGATGTGCAGCGGTGCAGGACTAAATTTGGCCAAATGGTGGCTCAGAGGCAGGCACGCAGTCATGGAACACACTTCCATCAGGAACTGTGGCACCTACTCTGGCTTTAAAAACTATTTGATACTTTGGCTGAAAACTAACCAGAAGTGCACTCATGTGTTGATTACTTTGTCTATTTTCTTAAGGCATCATATCTTTATTGTAATTTTATGTTGTGTTATGTGCTATATAGGTGATGTTTGTATTATTCCCTGCTCTTTTGTTTTGTGGGATGTTTCTTTTTCTTACCTGCCTTAGGACAATGGATGAAAATTAGCTATTGTGCTGGCATATTTACATTGATGCTTACTGCTGTCATGTTGATTAATATGCATTGTCCTAATTTAAATAAATTAAATAAATTTTAAAAAAAAAAATACTGCCTTTAATTTTTTTCTTCTTTCAGCTGCTCCCTTCTTCAGGGGTTGCCACAGCAAATTAACTCGCACAAAGATCCGGTAATTGGACATACACAGGATTGAAATTACATTACTCTCAGACCCCTGGTGCAACAATAACCATTTAAACATGTAATAAACATAAGCATAAAATGAAATAATAAAAGTGTGATACTGTCCTGTTATGATTTATATAGCTCATAAACTATCTTGAGATTAAAAGTTCGAGACAATTTAGACTTTAAAATGATAATTTTGAACAACAAGGCTGTCATAAGGGGAACATGACTCCCTCAAACAATAACAATGCTCTTCACTCACTCAGCAGTTTTCTGTTTGAGCAGGAGCTCAGGTCCATGTCTGGCCTACACTGCCATCTTGTGGTCAATCGTTGTATTACATCATGGACGGCTCTGGTGAAAAACTGAGATGAGAAATAAGACATTTATGAAACAACAAAAATCGTTAGAGTTCATTTGAATTAGTTTACATCCAAGACGACGAGACAAATAAAGAAAACTATAACGAATGACACACACCATCAAAGGAAACGGGCAGAATCGGCCATGTTCAGCCCGGAGCCTGAGGTTGTAGAAATGAGGAAGTGAAACCGCCTTCATGAGGAGGTGAGGGAGGTGAAGGAGGTGAGGGAGTGGTTACCTGCTCCCTTCTGCTCCTCTGCCACAAAATACTCGGTCGGGACTCCTCAGGAGGACCTGTTCACTTTTATTTGTGGAGCCACAACCAGGTAAGTCTTCAGACTCACGTGTTCTGCACAAGTTTTTACACTTTTCACGCGTTCATCACGTGCACACAGTAAGGTCAAAGTCCAGAGGTTTATTTTAATTTTAATCTGCTCGTACTTTTAGGAGACTTGTAAAACCTGACACGTCTCTTTGCTTCTTGTGTAGTTTGTATTTGAGGGAATAGTTGATTGTAACGGGACAAGTGGTTTCTGCTGTGCGTGGAGCGTGTCTGTGCAGGTGAGGAGGAGGAGGAGGAGGAGGAGGAGGAGGAGGCAGCAGGTACATTCCACTCACAGCCTGGAGCCATGTTCCTGACACACTGTACCTGGGATCAGACTGAGCCAACCATTCTGTTCTCAGATTAAAGTATTATCAGACTTAAAGCTGCACTATGTAACTTTGTATAGTGCAGTCTGTAACTTTTCTAACAATATATTTTTTAACATATTTCTTCACTCTGTCACTATCTAGTTAGACAAAGTAATCTCTGAAAAAAACTATAGTCCCCTTGCTTCTCTATCAGCATTTATAAAAACACTAAAAACACAGAGTGACCCGCCGTTAACCAGCCAATAAAAACAGAGTTTGTAACCAGCCAATAAAAACAGAGCTTGAATTTGAATTTCAGCAGAGCAAGGGGGGCAGAGCCATATATGGCTCTGAGGGGGAGGGATCAGAATGCTTTGCCTGTTGAAAATATTTCTAAGTTCTGTGCCCTACAGAAAGTTACACATAGCACCTTTAAGTGGTTTAATAATAATAATACAGTAATAATAATAATAATAATTTAGTGTACATGTTCTGTTTTTGGTAGCCATCTCAAACATGTGACCTAAACGAGTCACATTTTGGGTTCGGGCCTTCTTGTGGACCTTCCCAGAAGCTTGATGTTTTCCTGCTGCGCTCATCCAGAACTCTGGTGTTCTGATGTGATTTTTCACATCATCACGCTGCAAAACCCAACTGTGTCCCGAGCTTCTTCATCCCAACTTACACAGCATGAAGCTACCACCACCATGCTTGACCATTGTTGCAGTGTTTTGAGCGTTAACAGCTTCACCTTGACTCCTTCTAACAAACTTATTTTCTTGAAGGTGTCCCTTTGGGACAGAGACGCTGGTGTCCCAGTAGTTCCCAGTTCACGGCAGGGTTGAGCCTCGCTGCTTGTCTGGATTGTTCCACAACTATTTTCCTTCATCTGTGACCGATGGACATTTCCCCCCAATGTCAAACAAATCTTTTTTTTTAAGCTGGCAAAGATAAACTACCAGCTGCAGTCAGTCCTGATCACTATGGAGACGTGTAGTTGTATTCCACCCTGGAAAAAATAATCTGTCATTAATGCGACACTCATGCCTCTGATGAGTGAGCGTAAACATCTGTCCACAGCTGTACTGGAGAACCCAGACCCGGTATCTGATGCCACATCTGTTTGCAGCAGAGCTGCTACAGTCTGTGCTGCATGTCCTGACAGATGTGGGCAACACCATTTTCACAGAAAGGCTTTTCTTAGAATAAAGACAGTAGAGATCAGCAGAGATTGTGTTGAAGGCTGAGCCTGTAGAGCAGGGGTTCTCACATCTTTTGGGTCAGGGACCCCTTACAGGGGAGAAAAAGTTTCAGGGACCCCCCCCCCCCCTCATAACTCTCATGTTTATTAAATAGTTTTCTTCAATTTGTCTCTTTAATGCAATGGAAATATTTGTGTAGCATAAATACTTCAAACCTGTTCTTTACTAGACATAATACAATTTTTATACTTTTAAACATGGAGTATTTTTTGGGGTGGGGTCCTGGTGGGGTTCTCCCCCAGAAAACTTTGAATAAAGTAGATGTGATTTCTTGCATGTTGGTGTATTTTAACGGGTTGTGAAACATTTACATGCTTGTTAAAAAATAAAAAATAATTGTGGATCCCTAAGCACCACGTCACCAACCACTGAGAACCCCCGTTTGCGAACCACTGCTTTTGTTTTGTAAATGGGGAGTTTTACAAACTCTCACAAACAGACTCAATATTTATTTATCTTTTATTCTTGTGCCCTAAATGGAAATATTCTCAGTTTAAAAAAAAGTCTGAACTTGACCTTAAAACTCATTACATACAGTACTCATTGTTTGAATATGCTGCAGCTTTACATTCTCTCCCTCTTCTGGACGACTGTGTATACATCATCACGTTGTATTGGTTAACTGGTGCAATGTTAATAAAAATCTCTTGTATCTTGTATCTTGTATTATAATATAGCTGTAACAACCATTTGGTTTTGTGTTTGTTTAACAGAGTACTACATTATTAGTCTGTGAAAATCCTATTTAAACTAGATAAACTGCATTTCCTGTCAAAATGCAGCGTGGATGCTCATTTCTGAATGTTTTTTGCTGAAAGCTGTTGAAGCTGGAACTGGACTGAAAAGCTTTCATCACTAAACGGTTAGTACCAGCTGAATCGGAACAGCTGACATTTGCTGAAAGCAGAAAAATATAAGTGGAAAGAAATGTTTAGAAAAAGCTGAACGGAGCAGAAATGACCAGAATAAGCTGAAATTGGCAGAATAGAGGTTGAATAAAATTACAAAAAAAAAAAAAAAAAAGAATTTAAGGAAAAAAACCTGAATTGAGCATAAAAATGAAGATGAAAAAGCAAAAAAAAAAAAAAGTCTGAAATTAGCTAAAAGAGACTGAAAGGAGCATAAAACGCTTAATAAAAAGGAGATAAAAAAGGCTAAGATTAGCAGAACAAATACCTGAAATTGTAGCTAAAAAGGTAGAAAAAAAAGCTGAATTTTGAAGAAATAAACCGTAAGGAGAAGAAAAACAGCTGAAACGAGCAGTGAAAGGTTTTAAACAATTCAAAGGGTTTGCAGGATGCGGAGGGAGCTACATTTCTTTTCAGCTAGATAAAAGTGTCAGGAAAGTTGAACATTTCAACCAGTTAAAATTGCACCAGTACCAAAACGCAGAGCCAGAATATCCTGCAGGAGCCGAACGTTTTGTTACATAAACTGTTGTAAAAGCACTAAAACTGCAGAACAAGTTGCGTGATGAATAACGTACAGGAAGAAAATCTATCTTAATGTTGTCAAAGTTTGATAAGCATTCATAGAATTCCTTGCCTAAACAGAAAAACAGCAAATCATCACAAGCTTCAGCTGCTACAGGTTTACTGACTGAACAGCTAAAACAAAACCATCAGTCTTTGTTCAGCCAGGTTTATGCTCATCAGTGTTGCTACACATCTGTCATGACATTACGTTATGTTATAGTGCCATAAATGAACATGAAAAATGGCTTTATTGCCTTTTGCTCGCCACCTTAATGCCAGAGTTTTAGACAAAGATTGTTATATGTTGAGAAATGACCGAGTCACAGCTGTGCTGGTCAAATCTTAAAAATATTCGAGCTGCATCTCATGTGATCTGTTAGTGCTTAGAGTGCATATTGTGAATAACTCTCAGCTACTACCCTACCAGATTTTAGCTCAAAATCTGTCAAGTTACTTGGAACATAGCTATTTCTGTGTAGGCTTTGTTCAGTTAGATGTGGCAGCCACTTTGAACTGAGTTTACTTTAAAACATAATCAGATCTAGTTGCAGAAGATCCAGGTGTACTTTTCCAAAAGTTTCATTAAAATCTGTGCAGTGGTTCATGAGATATTTTGCTAACAGACAAACGGGGTTAACTCCGAAGTAAATGGCAAGATCTTTTAGATGTTGCACACTGTTTTGAGCTCAAAGTACTGTATACCGGTAATAGGATGATGCTTTTAGCTCAATCAGATGGCTGAGTTATAACAAGTTTTATTGTTTTTTAAAGATCGGACAGCTGTGGCGGCCATCTTGAATTGAACCGGTTGTGGTTTTACATTTAACAATTACTTTCTGCAAATGTCATTAACATCCGTCCAGTGGTTCGCGAGATATGTTTTAGATATACAGTACACTCAATGATTATTTTCCGAAAGTTTAATTTAAATGTACTGTACTCAGTTGTTCATGAGAGTTTTTTGCTAACAGACGAACAAGATTGAATACAAATGCAAATGCCAAGGTTCTTTATATCAAAGATCCTGTGTAATGAGTAACTCTTAGACTTTATGCTCTGAGTGACTCTCAGCTACTACCGCAGCAAATTTCAGCACACCATCTCTGAAACTGACTGAATTATAGTAATTTTTGTGCTTCCCAAGATCAGTTGGCTACAGCAGCCGTCTTGAATTGAATTGACTCCAAAAGTTAACCAGTTTCAGAGATACATCCAGTAATTACTTTTTGAAAGATACATCCAGTAATTACTTTTTGAAAGTTTTATTAAAATCTTTCCAGTGGCGCGCGAGATATTTTGCAAACAGACAGACCCTCCTCCTCCCCACAGACGCACATAGGGTAAAAGCATTACAACTTTGATGATGAACCGTCACAGTTACTAAACAAGCTTCTTATCATTTTATGAACACTGGTCTATATGATGCTGGGTAATGGTCGACCGTTGGTGTGTGAAAGTTTGTGCAGGACCATCCATAGAAAGAGAAATAAAGGGATAGTTCAACTTTTTAAAGTTTTCTTTCATCTGACATCAGTGTTTTGTCTGCAACAGACAGTAGACAGACTGATCTCAGTACGGAGAGTCAGGAAGAAATTCTCACGTAGGAGCTACAGCTGCTCAGACGAGGGCTCAATTAGCGACATTCTGTGCAGGCTAGGCTAACGGCTAGCCAAAGGGGTGCAATAAAAAAGTATTTAAAACGTATAAAACATCTCTCTCTCTCTCAACGGGCATACAACTGTGAAAGGGGGCCACAATAGCAAACATTGAACTTTTACAGGACAGTGTTGATTTCGCTTTTTGCTATAATCCTCCGTTGCAGAGCGAAAAGGGGGGATTGGAAATACCATCCGTTAAGGGTGGGCGATATGGCTCAAAAATTATATTGTGATATTTCAGAGCAATATCACGATAACGATAAATTTCGTGATATAACAAAAAAAATAAAATTGATTTATTTGACAAAATTAACTTAACATGTTGCTTTGCAGTATTGTATACAATTTTAAAAAACAACAAGGGGTAATTTTATTGAAATTATTTTATTTAGTAAAGTACGGTATTCAGTCTCCAAGTATAAAAAAATGTTATTTAGATTGAAAAATTCTGCTCAAAATATAGATCAACAAAATCCACCACAAAAACTAAAGTGCATGTGTAGTTTCCTAAAACAACTAAGTAAAATGAAGCTTAAGATCTGTTGAGCATAAATGTAACATACAACAAAATATATGTTGTCTTTAAATGAGCTGTAACTTCCAGAACTTGTAACAAGGTGATCAGCTGACCCTGAAGCTTGTGGTGTTTCAGCTTCCTCTCTTCCTGCAGGAATGATTCATTTATCTGACTGATCTGTCTCTAATCACCTGCCTCTTGGTCCTTGAACCGACTGTAGAACAGTCTGTATACAGCTGAGCTGCGCGTTTGTACCGACAGTTTAGAGCGAGGGAGAGATGCAGCCTGCACACGCAGCTCAGAGCGGGAATGGGGGAGGAGGAGTCTTTGCAGTTTAGAGCAGGGAGGAGAGAAGCTGAGACACGCCTTGTTTGTTTTTAGCATTTTAGCTAGCTAGTATTGCACACAGACTGGTGGAGGGGGGTGCGTAGTTCGGTTTGGTCGTTTGAAGCGCTCGGTTGGTAAGGGGTCGGGGCGCCCCGACGTATTACGTCATGCAATTAGCATATCATGATATAACTTTTTTGCCCGGGCAAGCTTTTTTTTTACTGTTATTGCTGGGTTTCAGATGACGTAGCAGTGACGTCACAGAATGCAGATGCGGGGCAAGAAGTAAACGCAGCCGTTTCCTTCTGTTGCTGATTCAGCATCTACATGCCTAAATTCTGTGCCGTTTACGGTTGTTGCAACCGCTCTAATCGAGAGATAGATAAAAGTTATTTTCGTGTTCCGAAAGTAGTATGCTACAAGGGGATTAATTTAAAAAAACTTACAGAAAAAAGACGACAAACGTGGATTACAACCTACGGCTAAAAACAGGAGGTGCAGAAACTGACGAGAGTCTGCAGCGACCACTTTGTTACAGGTAAGGGTCGTATCGTTTAAATCATATTTTCAGATATTTTATTGGACAGTAACTAGAAAGACAGGTAAGATATGTTATGCCCTAGCTTGTGTAGTGGTTCAACACTTGGTTGTTCCCAGAAAAAATCCGATTAGAATGCTAATGTTGTTAGCGGTTAGCTTAGTGCTAGGAAAGGCATTTACGTGTTTTACTTTAAAGTGGTGTCTTATATTTAGGTTGTCCGAGTGCAGCAGGTGATGTACATTCCCAAGACTGGGCCCCCACTGTTAACCTGGGGTACCAAAGAAGTAACGAGTGGCCACAAACAGAAGCATCCCTCCGGCGCAGGGAAAGAGCTAAGGCCTGGAAGCTTCTCTGCACTGAGGAGGCCAACAGTCTGGAAGATGAGCTCTGTGAAGAAAGCTTACCAGCCCCTGAAAACGAACGATTCAAAGGTAAAATAATAATAAATAAAAATACTATTTATTTATTTATAGAATTTCTGAACGTAATTTTTAATAATTAAATATTTGCAGATGCAGAATGCCAGACGGATCTAAGCATGGTTGACCTCACAAAGCTGGAGGATGCAGTGAAAGGCTACACAACTGAGATCTGCGACCTTAAGGAAAAAGTCTCAGTGACTAAATTTACTCCTGAAACCTTCCAGAACAACGATAAAACAAAGTTTTATACGGGACTGCCCAACTTTTTAGTTTTGATGCAAATTTTTCAGCTCTGTGAACCTTATACATCAGCATGTCATCACTGTCAGCACTCTCCAAATTTGAGCAATTTATTATGATACTTATGCATCTCAGATTACATCTGCAGCTTCAAGACCTTGCCTATAGATTTAATGTGTCAAAAGCCACTGTGTCTCGAATTTGTTTTAGAACGATTCATGTTCTCCATGAAAGATTACAATTCTTAATAGTGGCCTGAGCGACAAGTAATTCAATCAACTATATTTATATAAATATTTTAAGTTTAAATGATTATACATGTATTTATCATTTAAAGTAAATCAAAAGTAAATTAAATCACTAATACTGTTACAGACCATATTTGTACATGTTAATTGTTCATGAAGACAAAAAAAAATTTACCCAATAAGGTTGAATATTTTTAATTTATTCAATGAACTCCATAACCAATCTTTGTGAATATTGGTCAGTTAAAATGACATGAGTTTTGCTATTGAAATAAAAACATTTTTCTGAAGTAGACTCATTTTGCAACATTTGTGACATATGACATTTGTATGTGCTGTTATTTAACATATTAGAACACCTTTGAAATTCACAAGCTAATCTCATATTGATTTAAATATATCATTTGATTTAACATACTTAACTTTTCAATTAAGATTATTGTAAATAAAAAACAGCTGTCATGACATGTAACAACATCACATGACCCTTCTGCAGAGTGCTTGCTACAGGTGTAGCTGAAACATGTTATGGTAGTGACAAATGTTTTTGGGGAAAAAAAGAGCAACTGTTTAAATTTGTATAAACTTTTCAAACTCCTTTCATCAACTACTCCAAATAACATTCTTGATTCTTAGATTGGTTAGTCACGTGTGGATTTCTGTCCCAGGATTTCAGGTAGGATGCAATGTGTAAAATAGTGCTGAATTTTGGGAACTGCTGTTTCCCACAGCTGGTCATCTGGCAGAATTCTTTCCACATAAATATCATTTTCACTCCATACTACAAAATCACAATATTGTACATCCACAATGTGAATCTGATCCTGGAGCTGATGGTAATAAGGATGGTTCCTATCCAGTTGTACAGAATCTCCAACCTTGACGAGACGACGAGACAAAAACCAGGCTGTCCAGCACACATCCTCAGACTGACTTCATGCTGTTTGCTCTGTGGGCACTGAAGGACAAGACAATGAAACTTAGACATAAAAAATAAATACGGTAGTCTCCAAAACATTTCAATATGATACGTTTTTAAAGATTGTGTTTCACTCATTTCACTATCCAACACCAATGTTAGAAAATGAGACTATATTTATGTCTCTGTCAACCAGGTGTGTTCCACAGGTAAGAATGTATTAATCTGGACTAAGTTTTAAAAGGTGATGGAAAGGTCACACATTTTTTAACTGGAAACAAGGCAACATCCCACAAACTGCAAGACCATCCCCAAAACTACGGCTACATGCTGTGAAATATGCAAACAACAAAGATTTGAGTAAAAAATTATAGTTGTAACATTCATACTGTGAGGTGCGCAAAGTCTGCAGTGCAGTACCCTAATGCATGCTCAATAATCCAGGTAGAAAAATCTAAAAAAGCTAAGTCTGCAGTGCAGTAGTCCAAACCTTTTGAGAAATAAATTTTACCTTGATTTCACACACCCTGGCTCCATGACAGTCACATGAAACGACTCCATCTGGTGAGGCTCCCATGTATGGCCACCTTGAGTTTAACCAGCTAGTATCTGAAGTTACAAAGAAGATACGATCACCTTGATGATACTGTATTATCAAAACAAAAAAAATCATAATATTTTCAGTACATTAACTTACCTTTTTAATGGAGTTACTGTAGATCTCTGACCTACAGTGTAGAAATGCATATGACTCAACGTTAACACATACAACTCCAGCACGAATTTGGCTTTACAGAAGCTAAATATATTATTTTTAAGTAGATCCACGCACATAGAAATAACAGGGGGCTAACTAAACTTGTTGTTAGCATTAGCGATAGCGTAGTTAGCATAGGCTAATTACTAAATAAATAATACATCTCACTACTCACCCGGGCAGAAACAAGTCGACAACCATTTAAAGCTTCTTTTGATCCTAAATGGTTAACCCAAAACTCGTCCTCGCCAGTTTATTTAGGGCTTTGGCATACTTGCTGTAATCCATTCTGCTGTGTTTTGAACTGGGGAAAATCACTTCCTGCCCCGCATCTGAATTTCGCGCCACTTCCGGGTCACGTGATTGCAACCCAGCAATTACCGGGAACGATCTGAGAGAAACGCAATTTCAATCCTGTGTATGTCCTGTACATATTGCAGTTCTGACAATAAAGTTGACTTTGACTTTGACTTTGATATGACCTAGACCTACTAGGGCTGTGCGATATGACGATATATATCGTGGGGACGATAGAAACGTGTCTATCATGCTACTTTCCTTCTATCGTCTCTATCGTGATAAATAAGAATAAAAAAATAACTGTCGCAAATAAGCTTCATATTGTGGTTTTGCGAGATGACGGCGCGGCTTTATGTTTGACGCACGCGCGGGTTTGCGACACATGCTTTACGTGGTTAAACTCGAGAGCAACAGAGACGCAGGCGCATGAAGCCGGTGTCTCAACCATAGATCTCAACAAGGAGAAAACAGCTGCACAGGCAGCCCAAGAAGAATAACTTTTACCAAAAAGAGGGGGAAGCTCACCTTGTTAGCTTCCATTATTTCGCTCCGCTGAAACTCTGAGACAAAATGGGTCCAGAGGACACGAACCCAGAGTCCAACCGAGTCCGAACTCGGGTCCAGTTAACCAATACAAAACAGACCAGAGACACAACAGAACCGCAATCAAACGCAACGTTTTCTCTTTTCTGTTTCTTGCTTTGTTTACTCAAACTTCAGAGCGGATTTCTTCTTCGTGAGTTTCATTAGCAGCTGTTGTTTTACCGCCACCTGCAGGAAAAATTTGGACCAAAGTAGAAAAGGAGTTGTTTGTTTGTTAGTTTATTCATTTTATAAAATGAAATACAACAATTAACGTATTCATAATAGAAAAAAAATAATAAAATGAAAGGTAGCAGATGAAGAATAAATCTTATTAAATCTGCTCCTTATTCATCTAATAACAGTTCAAACAATATTTTCTATAATAACAAAATAAGTAAATAACTCAGTCAATTTTCAATTCACATATATCACACATTAAATTAGATTCATTTATATTTTTTAGCAATTCATTTTTTACCAGTTTCTTAAATACAAGGAATGATTTGGCTTCCTTAACATTTGTCATTTGGCATTAAGTCATTCCATAATCGTACTCCTTGAATTAAGGTAGATCTAGTTTCTACTTTGGTCCAAATTTCCTTGTTCTTTTTGTTCACATTCTTATAAATGTAACTATCTGTAGTAAAATAATAAAATAAAAAAACTTTGGTCCAAATTTTTGCTGTACACACACACACACACACACACACACATCGTGTTGTATATATCGTGATATATATCGTTATCGTGATATAAAAAAAGTCCATATCGTGATATATGATTTTTTCCATATCGCCCAGCCCTAAGCCTTACCATCCGTGCATGTTGTGACCACTATAAGAAAAAGAAAAAAAAGAAGCAAGAAGGTCACTGGATCTAGGCCTGTCGCAATAAACTAATCAATTAATCGCATGATAAATGAAAATTATCAACCTCGTTTTTATTTATCGGCTTTATCGTTTCTTTGTGTCTCTGTCTTTCTACTGAAGACACTGGCTGACAAAAAGCTCATCTCCGGTGCTCATCACTGACCCTTTCTCTTTTCTCTTTAAAATCAGTTTTAACCGTACAAAATCTCATTTTTGGATAATTAAAAGCAGCTAAGCTACGAGCTAAGCTAACAGGCCGACCTTGGGAAAACACCTCTGTATTGTCGAAGCGCCAAAATTCACGGTTGAAACCCGTGCCTTCGTTTAAAAAGTTGTTTTTCTCTGTAAAAAGAAGCTGAGAACTTGTTTACTGATTTTACATTAATAGCTTTGTGTGAAAAATGCTATGCTAAAAAGGTCAAACCACACCGATGGCTGCCATTTTGAGAACCAAAAAACAGGAACGAGAGACAGCACATGTTATGCCAAGGGGCCTCCCTCCCATTTTTCTTTAAGCGACACGCTGCTCACTCCCTCACTAATCATCCTTCAGTTCAAACTGTCTTATACTGCCATCTGGTGGTCAAAAAAAGGTACTACATGCAAAATAAAAACAAATATTTCTTCTTAAATTTGACAGTAATGTCTAATTATTGTCAAATTTCAAACAATATTATCGTTTATCGAAATATTTTCTCAGACAATTAATCGCCCAACAAAATTTGTTATTGTGACAGGCCTAGCTACACTGCCTTACAATCTGAAAGTTATGCACCATAACTCATGTTCCCTGAAGGAAGGGAACGAGGTGCAACATAAATGCTATGGGAAATTGCGCCCTGCGTGATTACCTGAAGGAATACAATCACGCCTTTACGGCAGGGGCGTCAGCGTCACGCCAGAGACCCCGCCCTCTGGGTATTTAAGGCGCTGACGCTCATCCATCGTCCTCCAAAATGCACTTCACCGAGCTTTCAGCATTGAAAGGGCCAGGTATGTTGCACCTCGTTCCCTTCCTTCAGGGAACATGAGTTATGGTGCATAACTTTCAGTTCCCTTATCAGTCATGTCACTCGGTGCAACATAAATGCTATGGGAACGTAATTCAATCACGCCCTTGAAATGCTCAGTAAAATGCATGCTAGTGTGAACGTCCGCCTTTATTCAGCAGGCATCTCAAGGCTACTTTCTACTGTGTGTTAGAAAGGACAGCCTGAGTGACATCACATGCAGTAACATCCAAACTGTAATGCTTTGCAAACGTATTTGTTGAGCTCCAGTTCGCAGACGCACAGATGTCTGCAACTGGTACACCCTTGAACAGTGACCACGAGGTGGCCAAGCCCCGAGTGGAGTGAGCGCGCATTCCAGAGGGCACCTGTTGACCTTTGCTACTGTGCGCCCTTTTTATGGCCTCAGTCACCCAGTGTGAGAGGCGCTGCTTTGATAGGGCCTTTCCTGTAGCTGGTGCAGCAAAGCACACAAACAGTTGATTTGTTTTTCTCCATTCAGCTGTTCTCTGCATGTAAGCACTTAAAGCTCTTACGGGGCAGAGAGCCTTCAGCCTTTCTTGCTCTTGAGTGAGGACAGGAGCAGGTGGAAAAGAAGAGAGATCAAAGTCCAGACTTCTGGGGTTCAAAGTCAAGACCTTGGGGATATACGTAGGATTAGGCCTTAGGGTGACCTTTGACCCGTCAGGGGCAAACCTGGTACACATCGGGTGTACGGACAAAGCATGGAGGTCACCACACTTTTCGCCGAGCAAAGAGCCAAGAGAAGAGCGGTCTTATAAGATAATAAATCTATCTTAATCTCGCTCAGTGGTTCGAATGGGGGATCACAGAGAGCCCCCAAGACCATACTAAGATCCCATCCAGGGGTCAAGATCCTGCTGGGGGGCCTCTTCCTTAGCACGTCCTTCATAAATCTTATTATGAGCGGGTGCGCGCCAGGCGTCCTGCTCCCCCAGCCCTCATGACTAGCCGAAATTGCTGATAAGAACACCTTAATCGTTGAGAAAGAACGACCTTTCTCCAGCAGGTCCTGAAGAAAGGTGAGGAGCTTGGCCAAGTCACATGAATAAGAAATAATATTTCTTTCTGTGCACCAAGCTTCAAAAATACGCAATTTCCGGGCGTAGAGAGACTGTGTCAACATAACTCGTGCGTTTTGAATGGTATTTACCACGTTCTCTGGCAGGCCTGAGGCCACCAGCTTGTTCCTCTCCACCACCAAGATGAAATTTTCCACAGTTCTCAGCTTAAGTGGCGAGACTGTTCCTTCTGGTGACATGGAGGGTCCCTGGAGAGGAGCAGGTGGTGGAACCAGCTCTCCCTCAAGGGCCCTTATTTTTTAGGCCCCTTGAAGGCCCACCACGTTAGGGAGAGGGCCTTCTTGCAGATGTACTGTCATACTACTCTGATCGAGAGTGTTTGGAGGCAGAGGCAATCTGCTGTCATCATTAGACAAAAGCGGAACAGAATGTCTGTTTTTCCTCTTTTTGTTGGGGGTTCATGGGTCGGAGGGGCTGTAAGTTTTGTATACGAGCAGATCTCTTGACTCCAGCCCGTTTCCTGGTTGGGTTTGGTTTACTGGTCTCTGACCTCATCAGAGCCCTGGAGCCCGATGAACCTCCGGGGAGCTGTGTTTCATCCAGTGGGGGGGGGTGGTCATTTAAGAGCAGAACTGAGTCAGCACAGTGAGTGCGGACACACGCTGCAGGATCACTGCTTGAGCATGGTGTATCGTCCAATGAGGATAAGGGGACAGCTTCAGCACGAGAATGTGGAGCTGTTCGAGATGGTCCTCTGTGTTGAGCAGATCTTAGATTGGTTGGTGACAGCCTTGGTACCATTTCTGTTCTGCACTGAGTGTTTACACACGCTGCAGTTTCATCACAACTCCCTTTGTGAACGTGTGATACTGGTGTTGGCCTGCGGGCTTCTGCCGTGGTCCCCCCGTCCCTTACTGGCATCCGTTGAATAGGTGGCCAGGAAGGTGGGTCATCAGATTCTGTCGGCGCGCACCCCTGGAGCGCGGACGTGTCACAGGTTTGTTTGATTTGTGTATTCCCGGCCCCGTGGTTTACAACGGAGCAAGGGCTGGAGCACGTGCCCTCACCTGTCTCTGTGAGGGGTGTCGGGCCTGCTTGCAGGCGCCTCTGGGCCAGTCTGTTGCAGACAGACCCGAGGCACCCTGTTGGGGTTTATTGATTAGGCTAACACCCCGTGAGCCGCGAGGGAGGGGGGGATGATGGCCCCCGCCTTTATATCGGCTGGAAGAACAGAGGGGGCCGTGCTGCTGATGTTACTGTGTTTGTTGTTGGTTTTTTTTAGTGAGTCAAGAAAACAGAGAGGGGCTGTTTTTTTACCTTTATTCGTGCTTATGTGTAACGACATATTTGGCTTTATGTCACTCACAGCAGAAAGAACATGATTCGTGTCTAAAACAAAGTCACCAGCTTTTTGTACCGTGCTACAAACAAAGTCTGGACGTGAAAAGGTCATTTCCCGTACCGCGTGTGATCCTGATCGGGTGATCCTGTAAAGTCAAGGAGCGGTCCTGGTTCATCAGGCACACTTCTGTCTGGTGTCCCGATTCGCAATGGAGGCCCTGTGTCGGACCGTCTGGCGGGGAACAAATCTGTTTTTACTCCAGGCGTGTTCGGTCCGAGGTGGGCCCGGCGATGGTCTCTGCCGGTGCTCAGCCTCGTATGCCGGCCGCTTTTGCGGTGGGGCACGTGTGGCTGAGTGGTGTCGAGGCTGCCCCCAGCTGACTCCCTGGGGGTGGGGGTGGAGGGGGGCGAAGGCTCTCCTGGGGATGCCCACCCGGAGAGCTTCACCTGTTTGCGCCTCTGGTCCAGCCTGGTCTGAATTCGATCCAGAGCTTTCCCAAAAAGTCCCGTCGGTTCTATCGAATGGTGGAGAAAAGGAATCTTTTGTCCCTCCGGGAGGTCAGTTAGGGTCATCCACAGATGGCGTATTGCGATGACCACTTCAGCCATGCCTCTACCTTGTGCAATAGCTGCTGTTCCCATCATGCGGAGCACAAAGTCTGTTGCCCTGCGGGCTTCATCCAGCACGTCAGCAGCAGCTTGCTTGTCTGTCGTTACCTGGAGCTCCTGCAGTTTTTCAACCAGGTACGCTTGCATCATGGCGGACGCGTTCATTGCGCGCACCGCGAGGCCCCGAGCTCCTTAGCATTTCTCGAGCAGAGAAGCCAAGGCTCGACAGGCTTTACTTGGGAGAGTTGGTTTTGTCCCGGATGACTTGGGAGCCAGATGAGACGCCAGCGTGTCCTCAATTTGAGGCACATTGGCTATTCCCGCTTCATCCATCCCGTCCACGTCGAGGAACTGCGAGAATGGCAGCAGCATGGGAGCTCTGGGCTGAGACCAGGTACGAGTCAGCTCTGTGAGGAAGTCCGGAAAGACGGGCATCCTTTGCCTCGTTGTGGCCTGCTGCTTTGAATAAAAATAATTTCCTGCCAACCTCATGACCTGTTGACGAGGTGGAGGCTTCGGACATGGGATCTGCAGCGCGTCCGCTGCTCTGTGACACAAGTCAAACAGAGCAGGGATGGAAAAGTCAGTCTCTGGGAGCACAGGCGCCGGGGTGCGGGAGAGGTCTTCTCCCTGTTCCTCGTATTCGACGTCTGCGTCATCCGCAGAAAATTCACCTGAGGCTGAAATCGAGATCTCGTCCTCGTTCATCATGCCTTGAGTGTCGACTTTGACTGTTAAGTCCACCATGGGAGCCAGCACATCTGGGCTGTCGCCCCATTCGACTCGGGTGCTGTCATCCAGAGCCATGCTCTCGAGCTCCGGCGTGGGAGTGAGAGGCTCAGTAGTGTCCGGGTCTGCTGGCGCCACAGCAGCGCCCATGGCCTTGGCGACGAAGTCCGTCCAGTGCCTCCTCACCGCCTCCAGCATCTGGCTGCAGTGTGGGCAAGAGTCGGGCGCGTCCAGCGCCATCTTCGCGTGTAACATCCCCAAGCAAACGGGACAGGCCTCGTGGGTGTCCATCGCTGAGAGGGAAAAACCGCATCCGCTGGGGTAGGCGCGCGAGGTTGGGCTCGCCGTCCTGCTGGTCTTTTTCGTAAGTCTTGTCTTTCGCTTTCCTTTCTCCAGAGGCATGTCCAAAATCCCTTTTTTTAGACGTCTCCTCCATCGCGTCGCTTTCGCTGGCTAGCCCGCTACGAATTAGCAGGGGTAGCGGTGTGACGCAGTTAGCGCCGTTGAGCGAAGCAGTCTGTGGAGAGGGGAGAGAAAAAACTTCGGGGTTAAGGAAAAATGTGCCGGACTAGCTTTTGCTAGCCCAGCAGTACGCAGGAATAATTCTCTGTGCGCTCTGTGTAGGGAGCAAGCTCACCTCTGGTCGAGCGATGAAGCAGCAGAGAAGTCCCGTGAAGAGAGAGAGAGTTCAGGTTTAAGCGAGGTGAAGGGCAATAAGAGGGCGATGGATGGGCGTCAGTGCCTTAAATACCCAGAGGGCGGGGTCTCTGGTGCGACGCTGACGCCCCTGTCGTAAAGGCGTGATTGTATTCCTTCAGGTAATCGCGCGGGGCGCAATTTCCCATAGCATTTATTTTGCACCAAGTGACATGACTGATAAGGGAACTAGCTGTTTTTTAGTACTTTTCCTTTTAATTATCCTTTTAATTACCATTTTATTTTCATTTGTTAAAAAAAAAATTGTAGCATCCTTTATGTTTATCTATTGTTGTCGTTATTGTGGCTGGTGCGGTGGCTGAAGATGAATCTATGCTCTGTTAGCAAAATATCTTAAAACCCACTGAATAACTTAATGGAAGCCAACTGATCGTAAAGAGACACACGCACGCACGCACGCACGCACGCACGCACGCACGCACACACACACACACACACACACACACACACACACACACACACAATTACCAGTAATGACTATGGCATGGACAGTTTTAGAGATTTTAACCTACAAGTTGTTGTGGTTGTAGCTGACATGATCTCCAACATACAGTATAGTCCAAGCACCAACAGATTATAAAAAATATGTTTAAAACTTCAGCATTAACTGTGTGAATTCAACTCCACTTGTCTGTTAGCACAATATCTCATGAACCATTTCTCAGAGCTTGTCATAGGTTTAGACATTTACTCTCTGTAAAGAAACCTTGGCTTTCTGTAAAGAAACCTTGGATGTTAATCTACAAATGACTAGGTATTGGAGCCAACCTAATTCAAGATGGCCGCCAAAGTCAGCTGGAATTAGGAAACGGAAAAATGGCTGTTGTTCACTTAGTTTTATGGTGTAGTTGTAGCAGAGTCATTCACAGTACGTTTAAGTGTGGCTTACTGTGTGAGACTGTTAAAACATTTAGCATTAACTGTTGGTGTCAGTACTTAGTACTATTTGTCTGTTAGCAAAATATCTCATGAACCGCAGGATGGATCTTAATGAAATTTTCAGAAGTTAATCATGGGATGTGCATCTGCAACTGTTTGCCTTCTGGAGTCGATCTAATGTGGGATGGCCGTGGCACAAAATAAACGTTAGCCAACACAAAAATCGCTGTAACTCAGTCAGTTTTACAAATGCTAAACTAAAATTGCATGTGGTAGTAGCTGAGAGTCATTCACAATGCATGTCTTAAGACAGTATTACATCAGATGGCCTACAAGATTTTGAGGTTTGACGGAAACAATTAATTTTTTGCAACGCTCTCAACACTTGAGGTGTGTTTACTCATTTTTGCAACACAAGCCAAGAAATGCATTTGTTTATCCAGCTTTAATCTGGACGGCATCTTAAACGCCGCATGCTTCCTGAAACTCCTCCTGTCAGAACACACACACACACGCACTAAGCCTAACCTGCATACACACACACACCCAGGTGATGGTGCAACACTCCTCTCCTCGCCTGCTCCCTGTCTCACTCCACACACCAGCACACAAAACACTCCCACGCGATCCTGCTGGGGAATGCATGGCCTCGCTCTCCCAGATCACAAACCACGAGCGGTGGAAAAGCCCTGAGAGAAACTAGCTCAACAGCTGACTCGCGGCGTGGACGTTCTTTAGTATTCAACAGGCACTTTTCTCAGGAGCAGCATGGTGAGGTGGGTTTTTTCTATCACGTTTGTGCTTTTAAACACTTCGCTCGCTGTCATTCTGCTGAGTCGACACGTCTGCACCGTTTGGTCCCACTCATAAAAACGTCTGTTCATTTTGTTTTATAGATTTATTTCCTTTCTTGTTGGTTGGTACTTTTCAATTTAATATAAATTTCAGTGAAGGTGTGTGCTTCTTTTTTGACTTTGGCGAATAAAACCCGAGCGGATGGCTTCGAAGTTTGTTTTTCTAAAGTTTTACGACCCTTTTACAGTCACTGACCATAACCAAGTTTGTTTAAACCGGGGGGCAGGGGGATAATCCTCTCTCTCCAGCGTACATGTTTCATAAGCGAAGAGATAAGCATGCTGCTGTCGAGTATACGACATAAACATAACGTGGATGTTTATGTTTGTTTATGTTTATTAAATTTGTTCTTTTTTTTTTTTTTTACAAAAAATACAAAACAAGACAATCCCATAAATGACAACGTACAAAATATAAAAAAATGAAAGGTAGCAGAAAGAAGAAAAAATCTTATTATATCTGTAAAGTATATCTGTAAAACAAAAATAGGCTTTGTGATTGTTTTACATGCTTTCCCCCAAACATCAATACAATATATAAATTGTGGAATAATGATTGTGTTATACAACAAATACAGAGCTTTATCATTTAATAAGTCTCTGACTTTGTACAGTACTGCAATCGATCTAGCTATTTTTATTCATACAGAATGTATGTGTTGTTTCCATGTCAAAGTCAAAGTCAACTTTATTGTCAGAACTGCAATATGTACAGGACATACACAGGATTGAAATTGCGTTTCTCTCAGTCCCTCGGTGCAACAGTAACCATCTAAACACTAAACACTAAAACATTTAATAAACATAAGCATAAAATAGTAAAAAAGTGTAACACTGTCCTGAGTTTTTTCATAATAGTATAAAAGTATGAAAATTTACACCAACACTGAAACACCAAACACCCCTAAAACACCAAACACCCAATGAACATAAGCATAAAATGAAATAATAAAAGTGTAATACTGTCCTGAGTTTTTGCATAGTAGTATGAAAAGTATAAAAACGTAAATCTATAAAATAAACTGAAGTTTCTAGCGTTGACATTTGCAAAGAGTGGCACAGCAGCATATAAGTTGATGTACACAGTATATGTATGAGGTAGTTGATGTTGGTATAGAGGCAAAGTGGCATATGAAGTAAGGCACATAAGGCACATTTGGCATCCTTAGATAAGGCTAGTCAGAGAATGCTGTATATGTATCTGCAGTAGTGTAGATAAAAGTAGTGTAAATGTAAACAGTAGTAATAAATGTAAAGCAGTAGTAATAAATGTAAACAGTATTAATAAATGTAAACAGTGAATGTAAACAGTAGTATGACTATAGGCAGTAATGTAATACAAACATTAGTGCAAATATGAGAAGTAGTGCAAACTGAATGAACACATGACCGAGAGTTTAGTGAATAACCCGTTTGATGACACAGAGTCCAGTGTTAAAAACTTTGTGTTGAGTGGTAATGTGTGAGAAAGTTTTTTGTTAAGGCAGTTCAAATGGGAGGGGAGGCAGAGCAGGCAGAGTGTTTAGCATTCTGACTGCCTGATGAACAGAGCTGTCTCTCATGCCTCCTACCCACTGCCCCCTTTGTCGAGCGGCCGAAGCGGCCGGATAACACCGGTTTACATTCAAAGTCTATGGAGGAGACGCGTGGAGTCACGGCGAACAAGGAAGCGGCGAGATTCGAGTGATCGAAGCGGCGCGACGGCAGCCTGCACACGCACGCGCGCGTCGCCGTCGAGCCGCAGACGTCCCAAATGTTGATCTCTGGCGGCTCGACGCATCCGGCAAACAGTCGGGAGAGCCTCGCTATCTGATTACACAACCACAACGGGACTTTTTTCGGACTTTTTAAACTCACCGGATCGAGCCTCCAGGAATTGGACCCAAACTCCGGTAAGAAACGTGGCATTTTTACAGTTGCTGCTGACAGGCTGCTGTCCTCTCCAGTGTAGATCACCCCAAACATAAAAAAAAGTTTTAATCTCATCGAAGACCGTCGGAGGTGCAGTTAAAACAACAACTGAACCCGGAAAACAAGCCAGAGACCCCTCCCTCTGCTACCCCCTAGTGTACGTCATCAGACGGTGTTCAGTGGTTCAGTGGAACCGTGACCAGCGGCCAAAAGGGGGCGGCAGGCGCGTTTGCAGTTGTGCGGTGGGTAAGAGGCATTAGTCTGCTGGTACGAGCCTGGAGACTCCTCAGTCTCCTCCCTGATGGCAGCAGTCTAAAGCGGCTGTGTAGTGGGTGTGTGGGATCACCTGCCATGCAGTGGGCTTTCCGAGTGAGGCGTTTGCTGTGTAAGTCCTGCAGTGAGGGCAAGGAGGTGCCGACGATCTTCTCAGCTGCTTTCACGATGCGCTGGAGGCTCTTGCGGCAGGATGCAGTGCATGCACCAAACCACACAGTGATGCAGCTGGTCAGGACACTTTCTATGGCACCTCTGTAGAAGGTGCACATGATGGAGGTTGAAGCTCCAGCCCTTTTCAGCTTGCGGAGAAAGTAGAGGCGCTGGTGAGCCTTCTTCGCCAGTGCTGCAGTGTTCCTGCTCCAGGACAGGTCCTTTGAGACGTGCACTCCCAGGAACTTGGTGCTGTCCACTCTCTCCACTGCGGTGCTGTTGATGGTCAGAGGGGCATGTTGTGCATCCCTCTTCCTGAAGTCCACGACAATCTCCTTTGTCTTCTCCACGTTGAGAGTGAGATTGTTGTGTCCGCACCACAAGGCCAAGCGGCTCACCTCGTTCCTGTAGTCCGTCTCATCGTTGTTGCTGATGAGACCTACCACTGTTGTGTCGTCCGCAAACTTGATGAAGTGGTTGGAGCTGTACGATGGTGTGCAGTCGTGTGTTAGATGTCAGTTTATCATCAATGATAACACCCAAAAACTTCACCTCACTCACTCTACAAATCTCAACACCCTCAATTTTGAATGGAACATCAACAGTTTTCTTTGTATTACTTAATATCATGTAATTGGTTTTATCTAGACTTAATGATAATTTATTGAGTTTAAACCAAGTTTGTATTTTGACAAATTCTGTCTTCATCAACTCCAACATCTGTTCCATATCTTTACCCAAACAAAAAAATATGGTATCATCAGCAAAAGTACACATTTAAGGAGTCCTGACACATTTACCAAGTCATTCACATATAAAATAAATAGCTTTGGTCCAAGTACAGAGCCTTGAGGAACTCCACATGTGATATTACAGAGGTCAGATCTTACATCATTTATCTGTACAAATTGTTTCCTATCTTTTAAGTAGCTAGATACCCACTGTAATGCTGGTCCTCTAATACCATATTTGTTCAATTTTTCAAGGAGAATGGTGTGATCAATAGTATCAAATGCTTTTTTTAAATCAACAAAAATACCAACACAATATTGTTTTTGATCGACAGCAGTAGTTATTTGTTCCATTAATTCCATTAATGTGACTAAGCTGAGAGGGTCAGGCTCCTCTGAAGGGAGTCTCTGATGAATAAACCTTTAAATTGAACCTTTTGGGTGGACTTTAGGGAAATATGCTGGTGAAGATTAGGGAAACGCAGCTCAGGTGGGGATGCTGAACTGTTGTATGAAAAAAACGACAGAATACTCAGATTTAAGCTGTTATAACAATATTCAAGCCCTGCAGTTTTGCAGGCCTGCTGTTGAGTGAAATAAATTTGATTGTGTCATTCAGCTTTGAACAAATGGTGACAAACAAAATAAAAACATGACATTTCACTTGCCTATACGTTAGATTGACTCATATCAGTGAATGTATGGCACTCAAATAATAAATACAACAAACTCCTCACCTTTTCAACTAAAACCTGGCTAAACATTAAATAAAAATACTCTATGCATTTGTGAAGCAAGGTGGTGGTAGTGTCATGATGATGAACAAAGAACGTCGGGCCATACTCTTTATAGGTGAATTGTTCATAATTTACCTATATTTAGCAGGTCGCTTTCGTAAATGAGCCCATGAGGTTCAAAAGATTTACCTGACTAAATAAAGGTTGAATGAATATCTGAATAAAATTGGGTGTTTCACATCTGTTTAGATTTATATGACACATTTGTCAAAAGCAAATTTCTGTCATAAAAAAAAAAGAAAAAAAAAAGAAAATCTACTACCAATAATATCACCTTCCCAATATCCTGAATGTCTTCCATGTGGTCAGTATTTTTTGCAGGACACTGTACATGCTCATAGGTATACCCACTTCATATATTATATATGAAATTTTCTATAATTTAAAATAAACATAAATGTTCTAAATACAGTATATATGTATGCATTTGTAAACCTATTTTTCATCTATTACATGATGTGTGTATAGTGAAATAAATTCACACATGACTTATGTGAATTATATCGACCTATATGTTTTTATTTTTGCATAATATAAATACTATGCTGTATAACAGGGCTGTTCACCAGAACTGTTCAGGGGGCCACAGTTTCTGAGAGCCAGCAGCTCAGGGGCCAGACATCCAGCAATTAAAGTCATTATGTAAATAAACCAAATATTACAACAATCTATTACCTTTTAAATTTGTTTGTTATTGCATTGAACCATAAATGCAATAAACAGAACCCAAACCCAGAAACCATCACCCC
>JBBPBX010010276.1:35192-58218 GCA_038048925.1 Garcialebias charrua | reverse complement strand
GAGTGAGGCGTTTGCTGTGTAAGTCCTGCAGTGAGGGCAAGGAGGTGCCGACGATCTTCTCAGCTGCTTTCACGATGCGCTGGAGGCTCTTGCGGCAGGATGCAGTGCATGCACCAAACCACACAGTGATGCAGCTGGTCAGGACACTTTCTATGGCACCTCTGTAGAAGGTGCACATGATGGAGGTTGAAGCTCCAGCCCTTTTCAGCTTGCGGAGAAAGTAGAGGCGCTGGTGAGCCTTCTTGGCCAGTGCTGCAGTGTTCCTGCTCCAGGACAGGTCCTTTGAGACGTGCACTCCCAGGAACTTGGTGCTGTCCACTCTCTCCACTGCGGTGCTGTTGATGGTCAGAGGGGCATGTTGTGCATCCCTCTTCCTGAAGTCCACGACAATCTCCTTTGTCTTCTCCACGTTGAGAGTGAGATTGTTGTGTCCGCACCACAAGGCCAAGCGGCTCACCTCGTTCCTGTAGTCCGTCTCATCGTTGTTGCTGATGAGACCTACCACTGTTGTGTCGTCCGCAAACTTGATGAAGTGGTTGGAGCTGTACGATGGTGTGCAGTCGTGTGTTAGCAGGGTGAATAGAAGGGGGCTCAGCACACATCCTTGTGGGGCCCCTGTGTTCAATGTGATGGTGCTAGATGTGTTACTCCCGATCCGTACTGTCTGTGGTCTCCCGGTCAGGAAGTCTAGCAGCCAGTTACACATTGAGGTGTTCAGCCCCAGACTGTCCAGTTTATGGATGAGCTGTTGGGGGATGATGGTGTTGAATGCCGAGCTGAAGTCGATGAACAGCATTCTAACATAAGAGTCCTTCGTGTCCAGATGTGTGAGAGCTGTGTGGAGGGCAGAGGAGATGGCATCGTCGGTTGAGCGATTAGGTCGGTATGCAAATTGGAAGGGATCCAGGGAGGCAGGGAGGACAGATGTGATGCTTTTCATGACTAGCCGTTCAAAGCACTTCATCAGGATGGGGGTGAGTGCTACTGGGCGATAGTCATTGAGGCATGCGGGCGTTGCCTTCTTTGGGACAGGGATGATGGTGGTGGCTTTGAAACAGGTGGGGACGATGGCCTGGCTCAGTGAGATGTTAAAGATGTCCGTGAAGACCGCTGCGAGTTCCCCTGCACAGTCCTTCAGCACTAGCCTGGCCCTCGCCATTCCTGCACAGCTCCGCTCAATTCTCATTTCCCTTCACTGCACAGTCTGGGACTTCACCCACCCACAAGGATTTCTCCGGTAGATTTTTGTTCGGACCAATCAGAGAACAGAAGGGGTGGAGTTTTGGACCCTAACCCACGCCCCCACCAGTCCCAGCGCGCAGAGCCCTATAAAAGGGCTCTGCCAGCGCTCAGTCAGCGAGCAGCGGCATGTTCTCATTCAAAGCGATGCAAAGCGATGCAGGATTGTTTTATATGTGACACAAATTTATTAATTTCCCCTTCTTAATCCCTTATCTGGAGTTTTCTTTTGTTTTTTTCCCCAAAAGTTAAGTAATCGCTCCCTCGTCCTCCTTCTCCTCCACCCTCCTGCTGAGTAAAATGAACACGGAAATGCCTCAGGTTGTCACGAGAATTAAACTCGGGTTTTAGTTGCTGACCGAGTCCCATCAGATTTTCTGGTGTTTTGGTGAGCTGGACCAGCGATCCATGGTTTGATTTTATTGTATTAAAACGTTTTATAACATATAAACACAGAATTTGCGCAGCGAGAGAAACGCTGCAAGAGGCGGAGCAGCTGTCAGTCAAGTTCACCAGAGCACGGCATCATTCAAAGCGATGCAAAGCGATGCAGAACTGTTTTATATGTGACACAAATTTATTAATTTCCCCTGCTTAATCCCTTATCTGGAGTTTTCTTTTGTTTTTTTTCTCCCAAAAGTCAAGTAATCGCTCCCTCGTCCTCCTTCTCCTCCACCCTCCTGCTGAGTAAAATGAACACGGAAATGCCTCAGGTTGTCACGAGAATTAAACTCGGGTTTTAGTTGCTGACCGAGTCCCATCAGATTTTCTGGTGTTTTGGTGAGCTGGACCAGCGATCCATGGTTTGATTTTATTGTATTAAAACGTTTTATAACATATAAACACAGAATTTGCGCAGCGAGAGAAACGCTGCAAGAGGCGGAGCAGCTGTCAGTCAAGTTCACCAGAGCACGGGGGGTGGCTCTGAGGGGAGGGAGCAGAATGCTTTCCCTGTTCAAAATATCCAATGGTTTTGTTCCTCAGCAGAGGCCACGCCTCCAGCAAGAAACGTTTTTCAATGGGAAAAGTCCAGACCCTAGTACGAAGCGAAGTGAAGGACAAGGGTCTGGTTTAAACCAGGCTACATCAGCACACGACCAGGTATGTTGTCAGGACCAGAGGCCTTCCGGGCGTTAATCTTGATGAATGATCGCCTTACGCTGTCTGAGGACAGCGCCAGCACCTGGCCATCAGGAGAGGGGGGGAATTTATGTGCAGGTGTGCTGTTACTTGCCTCAAACCGAGCGAAGAACTCATTCAGTTCATTCAGCGTAGAGGTTGAGCTGTCACAGGTCTGGGGGGGGGTTTGTAGTCTGTGATGGTCTGTATTCCCTGCCACAGACTGCGTGTATCCTTGCTGTCCTTGAAACGGTGAGCTATTTTCTTGGAATACTGCTTCTTGGCCTCACTGATGCCCTGGGTCAGGTTCTTTTTGGCTGCCTTCAGGCCCACCTGATCTCCCGCTTTGAAGGCAGCATTCCTGGCTCTCAGGAGTCTGTGAACCTCAGCTGTCAGCCATGGCTTCTGATTAGCCCGAACAGTGATGGTTTTGAGGTTGGTAACATCATCAATGCACTTGGCGATGTATGAACATACAGTGTCTGAGTACTCCTGGAGACATGTGTTGTTGTTTGTGGTAGCAGCTTCTTTGAACATACCCCAATCTGTGGTGTCAAAACAGTCCTGGAGTGCCTCTGAAGACCCCTCTGGCCACACTCGTATCTGCTTGCGGACTGGTTTTATGACTTTCACCAGCGGCCTGTATGCGGGCTTTAGCATAACACAGATATGGTCAGAAGCACCAATGTGGGGGAGGGGGAGGGCTCTGTAGGCATTTTTCATGGTGGTGTAAACTTGGTCCAGTGTGTTGTTTCCTCTTGTTGCAAAGTTTATGTTTCTGTATGTTTTTGGAAATACACTCTTTAAATCTGCATGGTTGAAATCACCAGCCGTGATGAGAAAAGCATCAGGATGGGCTGTTTGTTGCTCACTGATGTGCAGATATAGTTCATTCAAAGCCTCACTTCTAACTTTGCTGTTGGAGCTTGGAGGGATATATACAGCAACAATCAAAACAGCTGTAAACTCCCTCGGTAAATAAAACGGTCTGCATTTAATAGTCATGAACTCCACTAAATGTGAGCAGTGTTTGTAGACCACAGCAGCATCCAGGCACCATGCTTTGTTGATGTAAACACAGAGCCCCCCTCCCCTTGTCTTACCTCCCTCGGGGGTTCGGTCCGCTCTGTAGCATGTTAGCTCCTCTAGCTGGACAGCATGGTCCGGAACGTTGTTGTTGAGCCACGTTTCCGTGAATACAAACACACAGCAGTCTCTCACAGTCTTTTGTGTCGTTCGTAGCAGGCGTATATAATCCAGTTTGTTGTCCAGGGAGCGCACGTTAGCCAAAACCATGGATGGGATCGCCGGTTTGTGTGGGCTAGCTGCTAGCCTAGCTCTGACACCTCCGCGTTTACCCCGCTTCTGTTTTCTGTCACGCCGCTTGTGGCGCTTCCACGGCGGCCGCGAAGAAGGGAGGCTCAGGGCTGGCTTCCGCTTACTGTCCAGCCGCTTGTGGCGCTCCCACGGCGGCCGCGAAGAAGGGAGGCTCAGGGCTGGCTTCCGCTTACTGTCCAGCCGCTTGTGGCGCTCCCACGGCGGGCGCGATGAATTGAGGCTCGGGGCTGGCTTCCAGAGCAGGCCGCAGTCACGAAACTCGTTCAGCTTCTGTTCGAGCTCATGTAGCTTCTCCTGGAGGTCACTGTTTATTCCCAAATGAGCGGTTTTTCCGACATCAAGCAGGAACTCACGGCTATACTTGCGTTCTTGAACACGTAAACATGACGAAGACGTGCCGGCACATTGCGGCATACAGGACAAAGAAGACGAAAACACCGTGTTGTCGGGAGAGAGAGAAGCCGCAGCCTTTGCACGCGCCGCCATCTTGGATATCATCGCCGCCATCTTGGATATAAGTTATATTAACTTATTTCTGCGGCACAAACTTACAGTTTTACTTTTAGAAATAAAGTTTAAGGAGAAAGATGGAGTATGAGGAGATAAAAGGAAGTGAAGAGGAAATTATCTTGATATGTGTTAACCAGAAACCATGGCAGTTCCTCGACAGCTTCCGCTCGACTTTTGGTCGAATGGCCATCAACGTTTTACCTGTGCGAAGATTTTTGGTCTCAGCCCGGCAAACTAGTCCCAGCCTTATTAACCGTTCTGCTACGTGTTAAAGGCGACCAGCGACCAGCGTTCAGCTTCCAGCGGCTCGCTACAAGTCGGCTTCCACTGCAGTAAGATAACAGCCTCAGCTCCGGTTTGGTTTTCAAGATGACAACTTCCAGAAAGAGTTCACAGCTTGGAGCTGTGACACTCGAATGGTTCATAGCTGACGTGCTGTTTAAACCTTGCTGAGGAGCGCAGGTCTACTTGACATTTGACCCCGCGTCCACAGCTTGGAGAGAGAAGTCCATGCATCTCAGACCCTCTCAGGGACTCACAAGTTCCAGGAAGCTGGAACTTTAAAAAGGATCTGAGATCAGTGACTTGTCCTTCTCCGATTGGTTCAGATGAACCAGTGGAAGGGAGTTGGAGTGTAATGAAGGTCACTCGGATAGAAGAGAAGACTTGTTGTTAAAAACAGAGAATCTGTTTTTGAGAGTAGAGGGATTTGTTTTCAGAAAAAGGAGACAGGCGACAAGTTTAGTCTACGATTTTTCCCCCTGTCCTTAAACATTTCAAACAAATACTAACAGATTATTCTGACTTGTTCGTCAACTTTGACATAGTTCTAAGCACCATCGTACTGCAGAATAAATCAGCATATTAAGAGTGACAACTCATGTTATAATAATAATAATAATAATGAATTCAATTTATAACGCACTTTTCATTAGTGAAAATCTCAAAGTGCTACACACATTGAATGCTACACACATTCATACACCGGTAACGGCAGACTACCATGCAAGGTGCTTTCCAGTCCTACCAGGAGCAACTCGGGGTTAAGTGTCTTGCCCAAGGACACAACAACACATGGTGTGGGGAACTGGGATTCGAACCGCCAACCTTCCGATCGGGGGACGACTGCCATTACCACTACGCCACGGCCGCCCCTGTTAATAACAGCTTATCATAAAATGACAAAAGTTATTACTGTTGATCAATTCTGAATTACCACAAATTAAAAGGAAGTCTTTTCTGATTGATTTATGTCTCTTAATTCAAAATAAAGTTACGGTAATAGAATAGTGTCCACTTGTCTCCTTGAGAAGTTCAAGAAAAGTGTAACATTAAGAGTTTCAGAGAGATGTGAAAAGGTGTAAACCCAGGTCAGGCATGAGGGCCTTGGATTTTGACATGGAATCACAATTTTCAAAATAAAAATTTCTTATGCCTAAATGTAGCCACACATCAAAATTTAAGTCCTCACTAATTTTTCAAGTTACCCAGCACATCACAAGACGGACAGCTGGAGGATAGTTCCAGTTTCCCTCTTCGCTCCTCGATGGAGGATAAAACCAGTTTTAATGTTACCTTTTGAGGATAAAACCAGTTTTAATGTTACCTTTTGAGGATAAAACCAGTTTTAATGTTACCTTTTGAGGATAAAACCAGTTTTAATGTTACCTTTTGAGGATAAAACCAGTTTTAATGTTACCTTTTGAGGATAAAACCAGTTTTAATGTTACCTTTTGAGGATAAAACCAGTTTTAATGTTACCTTTTGAGGATAAAACCAGTTTTAATGTTACCTTTTGAGGATAAAACCAGTTTTAATGTTACCTTTTGAGGATAAAACCAGTTTTAATGTTACCTTTTGAGGATAAAACCAGTTTTAATGTTACCTTTTGAGGATAAAACCAGTTTTAATGTTACCTTTTGAGGATAAAACCAGTTTTAATGTTACCTTTTGAGGATAAAACCAGTTTTAATGTTACCTTTTGAGGATAAAACCAGTTTTAATGTTACCTTTTGAGGATAAAACCAGTTTTAATGTTACCTTTTGAGGATAAAACCAGTTTTAATGTTACCTTTTGAGGATAAAACCAGTTTTAATGTTACCTTTTGAGGATAAAACCAGTTTTAATGTTACCTTTTGAGGATAAAACCAGTTTTAATGTTACCTTTTGAGGATAAAACCAGTTTTAATGTTACCTTTTGAGGATAAAACCAGTTTTAATGTTACCTTTTGAGGATAAAACCAGTTTTAATGTTACCTTTTGTCCCGGACTTCCATCCTCCCCTGGTAGACCCGGTACTCCAGCTGATCCCTGAGCTCCAGGGTCTCCCTACAGAAAAAACACACAAAAAACTAGACTGTATATTTTATTGTACATTTTTAATAAATGCTTGTCAATAAACTGAATGTTTTAAGCATTATAGCTCCACTTTAACACTAACTGTGCCCAGATTGGTACTTTACTGTTGGACTTCCTGTTAGTCGTTTTTTTTTTTTGTCCCTTTCCCCGCATGCGTTCCCTCGTGCTTCACCCATTCATCTTACACCTGTTTCCTGTTTAATTTGTCACAGCTGCAGCTCCAGTTCCCTTGCTCACCTCGCTCATCAGCCTGGTTTCATTCTGCCCCCACCCCCGTGATTCATCTTTAGTTGAATTATCAACCTTTGCTTTTGGCTTCTTTAAATAAATCTTCTAGTTTTTATTTGAAGCTCCTCACATCTATGATTATCTGGGATTTAATGTCATTCTTTCTCTTGAAAAGTCATGCAACTCCTTGGTGTGAATATTTATTTTAAATTTAAACACATAAATAAAATAATGCTCCCAAAAGTCTCATTCTCAGTCAGCAAGAAAAATAAATATCTTTTGATTATAGCAATAATCTCAATTTAATTTAAAGACAAAATCATTGCTGACAACTAAAGTTTAACGATGGAAGGTTTATACTCCCGTCTTATTCTATGAACTTTAGTTGAATAAAAAAATATTTTAAAGATTAAACTTCAAACCAGACTTGAAGCAAAGTCAAATTAGTCGCATTAAATGCATTTTAATCCAATTAAAGCTAATGAAACCAAATCTGATTTAGTATTTATTATTTATTCCAGTCAGTTCAGCTAAAAGTTTCAAATGTCATCTGAAGTGGTCCCACGGCTGGAGAATTATACAGAAGATCGGACAAAAACTGGTCAAATTTTAGGTTTTACATTTTGTGTAATCTGCTGAGGTTCAGATGAGAAGCACTGATTGATTGATTGATTTCTGGGACTCTGATTTCTTCCAGTAAAGAAAGTTCTGCACAGTTTAGACAGAAGGAGCTGGAAGGGGAGCTGAGAGAAAAGTTTGAAGCTGTGAATAAAGAATGCACCACAGACGGTGGGAAACGGCTGTTAAAACTGCCACCGAGCTCAGAGGACTTACTTTGGGTCCTGGTGCTCCCACCCCTCGCTCACCTGGCTGCCCGGGCTCACCTGGGGGGCCCTGGTTCCCCTGAGGATAAAACCAGTCAGCTTGATTTTTCAGCAGAACCGATGAGAACATTTTCATTATTTGGCTCAGCCACAAAACTATAAAGAAAAGTCCAGTTTAAAGACTCAACTTTGGTGACTTTTCTAAAATAAAAATAAATAAAAATAATAAATAAAAATAATAAATAAATAATAAAGCAAATATTCCTAGATTTAACAAGTGCATGTAATTGTTTTTTGTTTTGTAGATACTTAAAATTTGGGTCGTGAGACTTTAAGCAAATAAGCTGGAATTTGAAAAATGCTTTTTTATGCATAAGAAACACATAAACCCCATAAAACAGACCTTAAAGGAAAAACTTTGAAATCAAACATAAAATACTTTATTCTGGATTATTTTGAACATCGCCAACTGAAACCGTTCATTCCCGTAGTTTTCCAAATGAGTAGATGTGCAGTTCTGAAATGTGGGTCTGCGCTCGACATCAACAAAAACCGAATCTTCCAAAAACCACAAAGCTTGAGTCACGTTAAGAAATATGATGGAATCAGACGAGCGTCGGCTCTCAGAGAAGACGTTCGGGTGGAAATATGAGAATAAATCTGCAGCTAAACACGACAGAAGAGAGACGAAGGTCAAGATTAAAGGACAACACCCACCGTGACAGTAACAATTCACCATATTGGACAATTACTGTAGTAGAATATGATGTCTATTTTCATTTTTGCATTTGGGCCAGGCGAGTATAAAAACAAAACAAAAAAAACAACGGATTCCCGGAAACCTCCGGAAACTCCGCCGAAGATTGCCGAAGTCCGGAGTGACGTAAATACAGGCTCCTCTCAGAAGGCAGGAGTGAGTTCGCGATGGAGGCTTATGAGAGTGAGAGCTGCGGATCCGCGCTCAGAATATGATAAGACATCAGTGTGCGACCGCAGGATTAATCAACAGGCAGATTTATTAACAAGGGAATATTAAAAATGTTTCGCTTTTTATTCCCCGAGCATTGGAGGTGTTGGTGTTGTCTGCGCGCGCTGATCACTGCAGCCAGCTGTAGCTACTTTATTACTGAGGAAATATTAAAAATGACACGACCGGACTACTTGTAAAAGTTACTTTTGCTTTTTTTTCCCTCTCTCTTTTTGAGCATTGGAAGTGGTGGTGTTTCTGCGTGCGCTGATCACTGCAGCCAGCTGTTCAATTATTACTGAGGAAATATTAAAAATGACACGACAACTTGTACAGCTCAGCTCCACGCCACGTTTGGAGCCGCGCTGCGGCTTCATTTCTGAACAAGTTTATTTGAGCGGGACCAACCTGCATTCACCTGTGGTCTTATGAATGACCCGAGGAGGATTAAATGGCAGGACCAGTAGCACTGGTCTGTGCGGGGTTTGACTTATGAAAGGGGTAAAAAGCCGAGCCGACTTCATGAGGAAATTAATGAATTTGTTGCGAGCGAGCGAATTAAACTAGTGTCCTACGTGAATGCGCGACCTCTAAATATTTCCTGGTGCAGTTGTGGGTACAGCTGGACCAGCGCTCTGTTTTTATTTATTTTTTTGAACTTTTTAACACCGCTGCAATAATGAAGCTACGTTGGTGCATGCTTGTTATAACTCCACATGTATTCAAGGCGGAAACTTCAGTGACATCAATGCCCATATATGGAGAGGGGCAGATCTTCCCGGAGCTGCTGCTAAAAACTGCTAAAAAGCATGAAATAACACATTTAGCGTGATTTCTCTACAATATAAATAAACGCTCCTGTTTCATTATTTAATTAACTACTAAATACTAATGGCGATGCAATTTGAAAACATGGTGGGTCATGTCCTTTAAAAATCCGACTACACTAACTACTACTTTCTAAGCAGCAAGCTAAAAGAACAATAGCTAAAAGCTAAAACAAGCAAAATGTTAGCTAAAAGATGCAACAGAAGCTAAATGGAAAAGCAAAATGCTAGCAAACAAACAATTTAGCAAAAGGGTAGCTAACAATGCTAACTAAAAGCTAAAAGTATGAAAAATGCTCGCTAGAAGCAAAAGAATATGAAAAGGCCAACAAAAAACAAAAGTAGCAAAAGGGTAGCTTAAACCAGCAAAAGGTTAGGTACCAGTGTCAAAAGTCTAGCTAAAATAGCAAAAGGCTAGCTAAAAGCTAAAAATAGAATTAAGGGACAAAAGTAGAAGAAGCAGATTTCAAAGAGGACAATGTATTTTTTTTTTTTTTAAGAGGTCTGAATTTATTTCTGTGGAGAAAATATTGAAACATAAAGTTTAAATATCAGGGTTCAAGCTAGCCTGGCCCTCGCCATTCCTACGCAGCTCCGCTCAATTCTCATTTCCCTTCACTGCTGGGTCTGGGACTTGTCCCATAGACAAGGATATCTCCGGTAGATTTTTGACCGGACCAATCAGAGAACAGAAGGCGGAGTTTTGAACGACGTCGACTGACGTCGTCATTCAAAATGGCTGCCGCCACGAAGGAATTTTCAATAAAACAAGGTAAAAAACTATTATTTCTCTGCTGATAAAAAATGTATTTCTTAGCTAACGTTATATCAGAAGTGTTCCTGAGCAATCAGAGAGCAGAAGGCGGAGTTTTGAACGACGTCGACTGACGTCGTCATTCAAAATGGCTGCCGCCACGAAGGAATTTTCAATAAAACAAGGTAAACTATTATTTCTCTGCTGATAAAAAATATATTTCACCGCTGACGTTATATCAGAAGTGTTCCTGAGCTTAACAGTTCCTAAATCAATTCACGAAATGGTCAAATCTGCTGGATTTAAATAGTTTCGGTTTGACATTTTCCAAACAGCCTCGGGTGCGCTACGAAAATAAATGATAAAAAATCGAATTTTATCTCAAATGTTTCATCTAGGCCAACAGTCAGTAAATTAGAGACATATAATTACACACTGGTAGCAGAAAAAATATCCACCGAGTGGTTTCTGAGCTTTTTATCTGAATAGCCTGGACCTCGCCAGGCTAAACTAACAAAACTCCGCCTTCTGTTCTCTGATTGGTCCATTCAAAAATCTAACGGAGAAATCGCTGTCTATGGGAGAGATGCCAGACCCTAGTACAAAGCGAAGTGAAGGACATGGGTCTGGTATCAACCAGGCTAGGTTCAAGCAGTCACTTCGGCTGTTTCTGCAGGTAAACAAATGTGGAAGCCGGCATCCAGTCACAATCTTTGCTTACACAGTTTTAATTTAAGGACTCAATGATCATCAATATGAGAAGAATGTTGTGCGGATTACATCTCAAACTTCATGTTTTGTTCATGAGAAGCTTCAACTCAACATGAACCAAGCGTAATTACAGCCGAAGCTTCACCTCATCTCAGCTACAGATGAAGCGTGGTTTAGACTCAGTCAGACAGATAAATAAATCCGACTTTAACATCATCCCGCTGACGATGAGCTCCTGCACTCACTTACCTTTGATCCTGGTACTCCAACACCTGGAGCTCCTCTTGGTCCTGCAGGTCCAACTGGGCCCTGGTCTCCCTGAGGGACAGAAGAAGTTACCATTTATCATTTTTTATCATTTTACCAATATAATTTTTGCACAGATTAGAAGTTTTGTTTGTACATTTCAGAATAAAAATCCAGTTTGCACCTTTTCACCTTGAAGCCCAAACCCAGGAGCACCAACCGGACCTTGAAGCCCTGGCGGTCCATGATTACCCTACAAACAAACAACGCATCATGTTGGAGAGTCTGTACTCAGTTTTACTTTAATTGACAAAAAGTTTATAGCTTTTTCACCTTGTCACCTTTGACCCCAACCCCAGGAGGCCCACGGTTTCCTCGTGGACCTTCAAACCCTCGATCCCCCTGAAACAAACATGACAGACATGCTCCAACTTTATGTCATGTCTCCTAAAATGAACAATTGCTTTTTGATGCTATTGAATCCTTTTTGCACCAGTAAACCTGCAGGAAACAGGATTAAATGTTCAGATGTTCAATAATCCAGGTAGAAAAATCCAACAAAGTTAATCAGGTCCTCTGGACTTTTTTTTTTTTGTTGTTATTGTTGAAACGTTTCATCTTTCATCCAGAAGACTTCATCAGTCTGAGGAGCTACAACAAACTCAGTCTTAAATAGAGGCTGATCCATTATGAGAAGGTGCTATTTATAAGACTGAGTTTGTTGCAGCTCCTCAGACTGAAGAAGTCTTCTGGATTAAAGATAAAACTGTTCAACATGAAGAAACTGTCCAGAGGACCTGACTGAACTCTGATGATTAAATTTTTATTTTTTTGTGTGTGTGTTTTTAGGGAACACTCCTATGGTTTGACTGAATCATTAAATCAGTTTAGTTGCATCACAGATTTACAAAAAGTAATAAAAATGTTTCTGAATCAGAAAACTTTTAAGCTAACAACGAAATATTGGTGTTTTTTCAGGGGAGTATTGTGCTGTAGCTGTTTTGGCTCATTATATGAAGATGGTACTCACTTTTGGTCCTGGAAACCCGTCTCCAGGAGGTCCAGGGTTTCCTTGTAATCCGGGCGGTCCTGGTATTCCCTAGAAGAGACACAGTTTATATTTACCATATTTTCCAGCGTATAAGTCACACGTTTTTTTCATAGATTTGTCAGTCCTGCAACTTATATACGTTATATATACAAAGTACAGGTAGTCCTCGACTTACGACGGCCTCGACTTACAACGTTTCGGGGGTTATGTCACGCATCTCGTAAAAAATATATATATTTTGAAAATTTTTATTTTGAAAGCCGAGTTCCGACTTCCTTCCGATTTTGACAGAAGCAGTAACTTGACAGCGGAAAAACACAGAAAGACCCGCTCTGGACAGAGCTTCATGGCAGAACCAGCAAAGCAGTGGACAAGTACAGGCGGAGATTAAACGCTCTGGACCGAGGTTGACGGCGGTTTTACATCGTAAACAAATATTGGACGGACGGACGGACAGAGGTAGGCCACCGTACAGCAAGCTACAGTAGTTAGCCAGCTAGCTCCCTTTATGTGAATGGAGCCTGCTAGGTAAGAGGGAGACGATTCAACTTGCTCCTTCGTCTTTAAAAACTGTGTTAGGATAGGCTAAGTGCTTGGTGACTGTACAGTACTGAACATGTATTTTTAGTATGTACGTGTTTTCCAACTTACGTCGAAATCCAAGTTACGACGGCGCGTAGGAACGGAACTCGTTCGTAAGTCGGGGAATACCTGTACTTATATACTGCGAAGTGACATATATGTTTTATTTCTACATTCATAACGTAATTTTTGACTGACGCTTTAAATTTTTAAAAACTGCAACAGTCAGTCCTCCCATGCACACTCTCTTTACTCAGACACTGCAGGCGGAGGAACGCTGGAGCGCTCGTGGCTCCGGCTGTGATGGATGGATGGATGGATGGATGGCAACACACCATCAAGGTGAAATGAAGCTGTTTAGACTATTAAATAAATGCATAATAAATGTGACGCCGAAGCGACTTGTATGTTTTTTTCCACGCTGGCATGGAGAAACAGCAGAGGAGGAGGAAAAGTTTTGAGTTTAAACTTCCAGAACATGTTGGAGTCAGTTGGCCACGAGTGTTAAAATCCTGAATCCCTATTTGATTTGTGTCGTCTGTTACTGTAAGACAGACTAACTGATGCGGACTGTCCAAGACCTGAACGAACCCACAGCTGGTATATACAAACTCACAGGTAGTCCTGGTTCTCCAGTCTGGGCAGGACCTGAAGGTCCGGGTCTTCCCTGAAGGCCCCTTTCACCCTGTGAACATCCAACAGCTTCACCTTCAGTCATACGATCACTAAATAATTACATTTTCACTTTTAACAGGTTTGTGAATGAACCACTGAATTTTGATTTTACAACATAAATTCTAATCAAATGTTTGATGTGCAGAAGTGAAAGTGAAATTATATTTGACTGGGAAGATGCTGGTGAAAATGTTAACGCAAAGAAATCACTTTAGTTCCTGGAAATCCAATCCTAAAGTCTCCTGGGGGTCCAGGTGCCCCGATGGGCCCTCGGTCTCCCTGTGAAAAAGAGTTCAGACATTTTTTTGAGCAAAATGTGAAAAATAATAAACAAAATCAGATGCTGCAGCTTCTCCAAATCCTTTTTAAACCTGTTTAAACCTGAATTTAAAATTGATGAACCTGATTCTCCATGGGTTTAACCAGCATGTGGCTCACGGTTTATTCTACAAAATGTTTTAGGAAGATTTCCTGCACTCGTTCTCTGGTTCTTGTGCAAAATCATTTTACATCTACAACTTCTATAACTTACAAATATTAAATTCTAACAATTAATCCTGTGATCTTGTGCAAATGTGACTAAAATTCAAAGTGCTTTGAAACATTTATGAGACCTACTTTGGATCCCAGTGGCCCTTCAGGACCCGGGTCTCCTGCTGGTCCTGTTACACCCTGCAAAGCAAAATAACAACCGTCAGCACAAAACTCAAATCGTTAGTTTCAGGAGCAACATTTTTATCATCTGTTCATTCTCCACAACAAAGAGCGGCTTTCCGCTTCACATGGAAAAAGAGTTAATCCAAAAGTAACATTCATAAACAAACAAACAGAAAGTATTTTGTATAATTAAAACAAAAACATTCACAGAGTGAGCTGGGAGCTGAAACAGTGTTATTAAAGAAAAACAAGCAGCTACTTAAAAGACAAAAGTCTTAACTGGAGTTAGTGGGAGAGATCATATCTCTCCAGTTTTCGCTTCTCTTTACTGGCTCCCTGTCAAATCCAGAACTGAATTAAAAATCTTACTTCTAACCTACAAAGCCCTCAACAACCTAGCTCCATCTTATATTACAGATCTTAGTGTTCCATATTTTACTAACAGAGCACTTCACTCTCAAGGCCCCGGCAGAGCTCTGCATAAGGCCGTACGCCGCTGTACGCTGTACGTACGCAGAGGCACAAGCGTAGCCCCGCAGGGCACGAACGCGCAAAGCTCAAATTTTACGACCGCGTACGCGAGGCGCGTTGTCTCACAATAAACTGCCCGGCGCCGGACTGTTTTGTATGTGACACAAATGTATTAAATTCCCCTTCTTCATCCCTGATCTGGACTTTTCTTTTGTTTTTTTGCCAAAAGTCAAGTGATCGCTTCCTCCTCCGTTGACTCCATGACTGAAATGATGAGAAATGAATGAATTTGTCACGAGCGAATTAAACTCGGGTCCTACGTGGCTGCGCGAGGTTCTACAGATTTCCTGGTGGGCTGTGGGCTGCAGGACCAGCGCTCCCTGTTTTTATTTTTTAGAACTTTTTATTAACATATAAAGTTTAGAACACCGCAGCGGCTGCAGCCTGAGCCAGCTCGTGCCTTTTTTTTCCCCCACCCGACCTGTCAATCAATTCAGTAGGCGTGTCAGCAAATGACCAATCAGCGACCTCAGTTTGTCCCGTAGGTAAACGCTCTGCGCGCAGCTGCTCAAATTACGACAAGAATTTGGAGCGAAAACGCGAGCATTTAACGCGAGAACGAACGCAGAGCTGTGCTTGTGAACGTGTGCGCACAGAACACGCGCGTAGAGCGGCGTACAGGCCGTACGCAGAGCTCTGCCGGGGCCTTCAGACTGCAGGTTTACTTGTGGTTCCTAGAGTTTCCAGCAGCAGAATGGGAGGAAGATCTTTCAGTTCTCAGGCTCCTCTCTGGTGGAACCAACTTCCAGTTTCTGTCCATGAGGCTGACACATTGTCCAGTTTGAAGACTGGGATCAAGACTTGCCTTTTTGATAAGTCCTATAGTTAGGGTTGTCTTGTTATGCTGCTATAGACTTAGACTACTAGAGGACAAACTGACCTAATTTCCTTAAATTAATTGTAAAAATTTAATAGTTTTCATTTGATACTATTTCTATCTTAACATGTGATTATTGACCTGCCATTGTGTATCTGTTCCTACCAAACCCAGCCGGTCGAAGCAGATGACCACTTGTCCTGAACCTGGTTCTGCTAAAGGTTTCTTCCTCATGAGGGAGTTTTTCCTTTCCACTGTCACCTTCATGCTTGTTCAAGGTGAGAGTTCTGTGATGGAGTTAAACTCAAAGCAGCCTGCTGCTCAGATAAATAGTGTTAACATTTTTTGTTTGAATGTCCAGAGGACCAGACTTAGCTTTTTTGGATTTTTCTACCTGGATTATTGAGCATGCATCAGGTGAATGTTAAAGTTAAATTATTATTTTATATACAGGTATGAATGTTTCTTTTCAGTGCCCTGAGACCACTTCTGTTGTGACTTGGAGCTTTAGAAATGAACTGAATTGAGTTGAATCGAAAAGTAGCAAAACACTGAAAAAGTAGCAAAAGGCAGGAGAGGTAGCTAAATATGCTAGCTAAAAGTAGCAAGTGCTAACTAGTAGCAAGATGCTGACTAAAGGTATCGTATCAAATAGCTAGAAGCAAAAAGCAAAAGGTCCAAAAACATAAAATAAAGTAGCAAAAGGTTAGGTTGGCTACCCATATCAAAGGGCTAGCTCAAGTATAAAAATGTGAGCTAGAAGCTAAAAGAAGCAGCAAAAAGTTAGCTAAAAGTGAAAAATATCAAAAGTTTGCTAAAAGTATCATACATAAAACCTAAAAGCGTAAAAAATGTGGTTTAAAGTAGCAAAGCCTACAAATTTAGCTAAAAGCTAAAAAAATTAATAAGTGAGCGCTAACTAAAATGAGCATTTGTTCTTCTTTCAGCTGCTCCTTCTTCAGGGGTCACCACAGTGAACTGACTCTCATGAAGAGTTGGTGATTGTTTTTACACCGGATGTTCTTCCTGACACAACCACAGACACCGAGCTACCACAGCCCTCTGTGTGGAGCAGAGAGCTGCATCTAGGGCGACCAGGGTTAGGGCCTTGCTCAAGGGCCCAGAGTGGGGCAGATGAAGGTGGAGGCAGGTGTGAGTGCTTCACCTTTTCCACCCACATTTGATGTCATCAGTCTGGGGAGTCGAACCGGCGCAGGTTCGCCTTATCTAACTCTGCGCCACCACTCCCCACTAAACTAAAATAGCATTAGAAGTCAAAAATAGAGGCAGTTTGCTGAAACAGATTTCAACAAGAACAATGTTTTTGAAATAATAAAAAAGATCTGAATTTATTTCTTTGGGGAAAAAATTTAAACAAAGTTGAGCGTTTAAAAAAATGATAAAAGTAACAAAACTCAGAACTCATCTCCTGAATGAGCTGAACAGTTAAAACCAGCTAAAAGATGCTGAAGCATTTCTATTGCAACACATGAGAATAAAGAAAAGTGTGAACAGCATCAGGTCAGAAGAGCAGGTTTAACATCAGCGAGCGACGCTTTCATCCCACTGCACAGAAGAACCCGGCTGCACCGAGGAGGAGGAATGATGAGCAGGTTCTAATCCCACCACACAAAGTCTGCTTCTGCTAAAGAATAATATCCTGCAAGCCTGGATTCACAGCTTTGGAGTCAGGATTACCCATAATCCAATATTCACATTCCATTAGTGCAGAGCTGAGAAACACTTCCATCTTTCACAGTGAACAGAGGCGAGGCCGTGCTTCTGCAGAAACGTGCCTCACACGCACGTTCCCACGACAAACAACAACATCCCAAATGATCTCGAACTCAACTTAAAATCTGGAGATCAGCTGCTTCAGCTGAAACCTGGTGAGGTGAAGCATGAAGCAAAACCCAACAGAACGCAGCCGAAGTTCTTTCAAAATAAAACAGGAAGTGATGCTAACTCGGTTTCAGATCTCTACCTGTTCTCCTTTCGGTCCTGGTGGTCCCGTTTGTCCTTCTGCTCCCTGCAACACAACATTTGACTTGTCAAGCAATAAATAAATAAAAAATAAAAATCCTTGTGAATGCTACTTTATTCAAACGTGTGAATAGAAACAACCGTACGGTGTTGCCCTTTTCTCCAGGAGCACCACACTCTCCTCTCTCCCCCTGCAAAGACCAACAGGTTAGTTAAATTTAGGAGAAAAACATTCATCAGCTTTAGGCTACAGAACTGCACCGACCCTCACCTTGTTGCCTTTGTAGCCGGGACGTCCCTGGAAAAGTTTTTAGAAAAATTGAGTTTGATCAGGACGTTACTACCCGAGCAAGAAAAAGAGCCGCTTCTTACCTGAGGGCCGTCACTTCCAGGTTGACCGTTAAATCCAGGCTCGCCCTTTAAAAACAACACAGCTCACAGTCAGCCGCACAGAACCAGACGCTAAAACGTTTTAGAAACACTTCGTTTGGTGTGATACTTAACCCTCGCTCCTTTCAGACCCAGCAGCCCCCTGTCTCCTGGATCTCCTTTACGGCCCTGCTCACAGGATCAAGATGAAAATTGTCACCTCCTCAAATACTGAGACACAACACTGATCAGGGTCAACCCAAGCCTCCATGGGGCCCAAAGCAAAATTTGGTTTGGGGCCCTCTATTTTTGGTAATACAGTAATGTGGATTACTGCAATCAACAGTCAGATGATCAAATCCTTCACTGACCTAACATAAACCCATTGCATCTGACAGCCCTGGTTACATTATACTATGTGTATTTTGGTACTAAAAGTAACTAAACGTAACTAAAGAAGAAAAAAACACCGGAATACAATGTATTTTACTGCAAAAATGTCATCTGGTTTATTAACTTTGGTTCCAAAGAACTGCAACAGTAATGTTCAAAATAATTTGGAGCGCAAGATCAACAACAAACAACAGATAAAATAACTTGGATGCATAAAATTAATTAAATTGCGCAAAAACAGACAAAAGAAAATAAAAATATCAAGGAAATACTTAAATAATGTGAATGAACAATGAAACCATGCATGTAAAATGGTTTAAACAAAGAAATTTAAAGTTGAACAATTAGTTCTTAAAACTATGTAAATGTATGTAACAATTTGCAAAAGCTGAACTCAAAAGATCAAATAGAGTCACATGGAAATCATTACTAAAAAAATAAAAAAAATAATCTGTTGCACTTAGGGGGCCCCCTAGTGGCCTCGGGGCCCTAAGCAGTCGCTTAGGGCGACTGTTTCCTTGGGCCGGCCCAGACACTGATACTACTACTACCACTGCTACTACTACCACTACCACTAATAATAATAATAATAATAATAAAATAATAATGTAATAATAATAATAACAATGTGAGGATTGTGTTTCCCTCGTGTGGTCTGTTCCTGCTCTCCTGTTTCCCCTTCATGACATTAGCCCTCGCCTCACCTGTTGTCTTCCCAGGTGTTTGTGTTTATCTCCTCATTAGTGTGTCTTTATATTCTGCATTTTGTTTGTTCCCCTGTTCAAGGATTGTCCTCCTACTAGTGTCGTGATCTGTCTCTGCCCCTCTTGTGATCCCCTCGTCTCTTTTTGTTGCCACGTCAGCTCTCGTTTTGTTATCATTAAATATTATTCTTTATTTTTCAGTTTTCTGTGTTTGCCTGCATGTTTGGGTTCAACAAACTAGCAGACCATGAATAATAATAATAATAATAATAATAATAATAATAATAATAATAATAATAATAATAATAATGTATAAGACTTCGAGACTAGTTCGAGACTAGTTCGAGACTAGCCTGGCCCTCGCCATTCCTACGCAGCTCCGCTTAATTCTATTTTCCCTTCACTGCTGGGTCTGGGACTTCTCCCATAGACAACGATTTCTCCGGCTGATTTTTGACCGGACCAATCAGAGAACAGAAGGCGGAGTTTTTGGCCCCTAACCCACGCCCCCACCTGTCCCAGCGCGCAGCCAGCGAGCATCCGCATGTTCTCATTCAAAGCGATGCAAAGCGATGCAGGACTGTTTTATATGTGACACAAATGTATTAAATTCCCCTTCTTAATCCCTTATCTGGAGTTTTCTTTTGTTTTTTTGCCAAAAGTCAAGTGATCGCTCCCTCCTCCTCCTCCTCTCCCTCCGCTGAGTGCAATGATGAGGAAATGCCTCAGGTTGTCACGAGAGAATTAAACTCGGGTTTTACGTTGCTGCCCGAGTCCCTGCAGATTTTCTGGTCTTCTGGTGTGCTGGACCAGCGCTCCATGGTTTTATTTTATTTTTTTAGAACGTTTTATTAACATATAAACACAGAATATGCAGCTGCAGCGAGAGAAAATGCAGCAGGAGGCGGAGCAGATGTCAAGTTCAACAGACCACGGGGGAGCAGCCATATATGGCTCTGAGGGGGAGGGAGCAGAATGCTTTTCCCTGTTCAAAATTTTTCTAAGATCCAATGGTTTTGTTCCTCAGCAGAGGCCACGCCTCCAGCAAGAATCGGTTCTCTATGGAGAAAGTCCAGACCCTAGTCCGAAGCGAAGTGAAGGACAAGGGTCTGGTTTTAACCAGGCTAGTTCGAGACTGGTTCAAGACAGGTTTGAGACCTGTTCGAGATGCTCGCGATGACTGTCTCTATTATGAGTGTTTGTTTGGCAAAGTTTAACTCCTACAACACAAGAGCGAGATCTCTGCAACTCAAGCAAAGACAACTGAGAGCTCGTCTGAGCATCTGGAGACATTTTGGAGATTGCCTCAAGAATTCCCTTCACAGTTTGTCACCATTAGTGGCAGCCCAGTGAGATACAGGCTCTACAGCTGAAGACAAAGTTATTCTTCTCCTGAGGTAAGAGATGCATGGAGACATTGTTATAAAGATCTTGTACACTGTTAACTTGTTCTAATTAAGGAGAGGCAGAGGAGAAAAAACTCTAATGTATAATATTTTTAAATTTAGGAGGTAAAATATGTTGTGACTGTCAAGAAAACGTCATTGTTAAGAACTAAGTTACACAACAGCACAGTATTTTGCACATGCAGAATTATTTATGGTGCCAACGTGTTTAATCCATACGCTGCTCTTTTCCAAATCTGAGTCTGGAGTTTGTAACGAGTTGCTAACGTCAAAGTTTATCACTCAAAACTGACAAAAGTTTGTTCTCAGAAACTCACAGGTTTTCCTTGAAGGCCCCGCTCTCCTTTTTTACACAAACACACCTGGTTATGAGGACACTAACGAAAAGGAACAAAAAGTCAGTGAATTGATGAACTGTGAGTAATTAAAGAGGTAAAAGGTGGAAGTTTATGAACATACTCACCCCTTCAAGAGCAACTGCTCCCTAAATGAAAACACAAACAGAGGAGACGTTTTCTGTCAGTAACCAACAGGAAGTAATTCTGTACATGCATTTATTCATGACTTCTTTCATTCTTCATCCCTTTCTTTTCTGGTCGGTGTTGCTTTCAAACAAACAAATAAAGTAAACAAACAAAAACCCTCACGGTCAGAGAAAGTTTGTCTTGGGTCAGCTTGTGTCGCAACGAACTTTAGATTGTAAAAATAAAAATAAAACTAGAAAAGAGTCTGCTTACTAACATCATATATCTGCTAAAGAAGCTAAAACTGACTTATTAAAGTTAAAAGTAGGACATAAGCTAATAGCCAAAAAAGCAAACGCTAGCTAATTGCCAAAAATGGAAAAGGACAAAGGGCAAGCTAAAAACAGCAAAACAGTGGCTAGAAGTGAAAAGTAGCAAAAGGCTGGCTAAAAGGTAAGTCTTAGAATGTTAGTGATAAGTAGCAGATTGCAAGCTAAAGTTAAAACAACAAGTCACAAGCCAAAAGTACCAAAATGCCAACTAAAGGCACAAAGTAAAAGAATAGCTGAGCAAACAGATAAAAGTAGCAAAATAATGTAATGCTGACTAAAACCTTAAAGTAGCAAAATCGTACCTAAGAGCTAAAAGTAGCAAATTGTTTATTAAATGTCAAAAGTAACACTAGCTAAAAGTTTCTAAACAGTAGCTAGAAGTTGCAAAACAGTAGCTAGAAGCTACAGGTAATAAAAGGTTAGTTTAAATCTTGAGATGAATGTTAGCTAAATGGTAAACATAGCAGAATGCTAGTTAAAAGTTAAGTGTAGCAAATCAGTACCTAGAAGCTAAAAGTAACAAAATGATACCAAGAAGCTAAATGTAGCAAAAGGCTAGCTAAAAGTAGCAGAATGGAATAACAGCTACCGTAAAAATAATGCAAAATCTGAAAGTAGCAAAATCGTACCTAAGAGCTAGTAGCAAATTGTTAAATGTCAAAAGTAGCAAAACACCAACTAAAAGTTTCTAAACAGAGAGTCAGAGTCAGAGAGTCTTTATTGTCATTTGCACCGCATGTGGTACATGTGATGAAAACGAGATTATGTACACGGGGTCCCAGTTACATCCAACAACAAATGAAAGAGAAAAACAGTAATAACATCTAGAACTAACTAAGAAAAACATCAACTAGTAATACACTAAGCCTAATATAGTGGGAATAAACAGCAGCACGAACATGAGTTTGTATGAGCAGATGGTCACAGATGAACACAGCAACAAGAAAACAGATCAGCATCAGCATGATGTGATATTTTGCAGTGTTTATTTTTTATTTTATTTTTATTTATTCATGAGTCTAACAGCCTCAGGGTAGAAGCTGTTCCTCAGTCTAGTGGTTCTACATTTGATGCTCCTCAACCTCCGTCCTGAGGGGAGTGGGGCAAAGAGTGAGTGTGCTGGGTGAGTGAGGTCTTTCATGATGCAGGTGGCTCTTTTCCTGCATCTGGAGGTGTAAATGTCTGTGATGGTGGGGAGACTGACTCCAACAGACTTCTGTGCAGCCTTCACCACTCTCTGTAGAGCTTTCCTCTCTGCAACTGTGCAGCCTCCATGCCACACGTTGATGCTGGAGCACAGGACGCTCTCCACTGCACACCTGTAGAACGAGGTGAGAACTGGGCTGCTCAGACCAGCACGTCTCAGCCGTCTGAGGAAGTAGAGTCTCTGATGACCTTTCTTGATCAGGCTGGTGGTGTTGTTGCTCCAGCTGAGGTTATCATTCATGTGTACACCCAAGTATTTGTAGCTGGAGACCACTTCCACTGCAGACCCACCTATTTTCAGTGGGGCATGGGTGTGTTTGTTCCTTCTGAAGTCCACAATCATCTCCTTTGTCTTCTTCACATTCATGTGAAGATTATTCTCTTTGCACCAGCTCTCCAGATGTTCCACCTCCTGTCTGTAGCTGGACTCATCATTGTTTGTGATGCATCCCACCACCGCTGTATCATCTGCAAACTTAACAATATGACAGCCTGGAAGTGTGGCTGTACAATCATATGTGAGCAGAGTGAACAGAAGGGGGCTCAGCACACATCCCTGAGGAGAGCCAGTGCTGAGGGTTATGGTGGAGGAGGAGAAGTTGTGGATCTTCACGGACTGTGGTCTGTCTGTTAAGAAGTCTAGTACCCAGTTACAAATGGAGGGGCTTAGTCCAAGTGTAGATAGTTTGTCTATCAGAGTTTGGGGGATCATGGTGTTGAAGGCAGATGTGAAG
>JBBPBX010010276.1:15949-30732 GCA_038048925.1 Garcialebias charrua | reverse complement strand
ACCACTAATACTAATACTACTAATACTAATACTAATACTAATACTACTACTACTACTACTACTACGTACTACTACTACTACTACTGCTACTACTACCACTAATACTAATACTACTAATACTAATACTACTAATACTACTAATACTACTACTACTACTACTACTACTACTACTAATATGTACTACTACTACTACTATACTAATACAATTACTACTAATACTAATACTACTACAGGTAATCCCTGACTTACGTGGGGCCGACCTACGAGGTCACGGATTTACGAGGTTATCATATTTAATAAAAATATGAAATAAAATAAAATAAATTTTGTTTTGTGTTTAAATGTTTTAAATGGATGAAGGATAACGCAGCGGAGTGGAGGCAAACAGAGACAGAAGCTGCAGCTCAAAAGAAAGAAATTCATTTTTTATATTTTTTACAAATGTTTTAAAGTGTTGTAAAGTGTTAGGATAGTTGCATTGCTTGGTAACTGTTCATTACCGCACATGTACGTGTTCAGTGGCGGCTCGTGTGGTACATACAGGTAATCCCCGACTTACGAGCGAGTTCCGTTCCTCCGACTATCTTGTAAGACGAAAATCTCGTAAATCGTGACTACCTGTATATAGGTATATATACCACACGAGCCACCACTGAACACGTACATGTGCGGTAATGAACAGTTACCAAGCATTTCAACTATCCTAACACTTTAAAACACTTTAAAACATTTATTAAAAAAAATAAAAAAATATTTCTTACTTTGAGTTGCAGCCGTTTGCCTCCGCTCCGCTGCGTTAGCGCCGCTGCGTTACGTCCGAGCTCCCCAGCTTTCTGTAGCACCACGCAGTCCAAACCCTTTACAGGAAGTACTGTTGTATGCTAACTTCATACATTTGGAGCCAGAAAAAGTTTTAATAACTTACCGAAAGCTGTCGGCGCGTGCTGCCATTAGCTGCACCTATTAGCCTAGCCCCTCCAACTCCGTGGTTGCTGTTGGGCATTAGCTGCACCTGTTAGCTTAGCCCCTCCAAAAAGGCTGTCAGCTTTGTTTCTCCAAGTTAGCTGGGTGTCCCCCGATATCTTCGTCTGCCAGGAAGACACCGCGGCGAGCTCCAGGAACCTCTGATCCCACAAAGCCGGCTGTCGGCTGGAGCCACGAGGCTAATGTTAGCTCGTTGCTACTCTGGTCCGGCTCGCTGCTGTCTGCTGCTTCACGCAGCCAACAGTGTTGTTTTCCTTCGTCCATCCGTCCTCCACAAAACCACCGTTCAGCTCCAGATCATGTATCCGAGCGCAGGAACCTCTGACCTCAGACAAAGCCAGCTGGCAGGAGCGAGACTATGTGAAATGGAGGTCACAACCATAGTAACATGGAGGTTGGAGGTCACGCGGCATTCCCGGAAACGGCCGTAAGTTGCGCAATTATGAATAAAAATTATTATTTTTGTAATTATTATTATTTATAAAGCCTTTAAAACAACCACAGCTGCAACAGAACGCTGTACACATGAATTTAAGAACATTAAAAAATATATATACTGTATATATATATAATTTCATATTTTTATTAAATATGATAACCTCGTAAATCCGGGACCTCGTAGGTCGGCCCCTCGTAAGTCGGGGATTATCTGTATACCTATATACAGGTAGTCCCCGATTTACGAGATTTTCGTCTTACGAGATAGTCGGAGGAACGGAACTCGCTCGTAAGTCGGGGATTACCTGTATTACTAATAATAATAATACTTTTATTGTCTAAATAATATGCAGCTAGAAGGAAATCCAGATATCAGTGCAGTGGGTAACTGTCTGGACGGAGGATCTGTAAACACTAAACGGACTACAACCGAGAGAAGCAAACAAGTCGTTCGAGTGCGTCACTCGTGTGTCTCTGCAGTCGGTGGGAAATCTCTTTGTCGTTTTTCTGGAGGCCTTTCAGCGTAAACAATGACGGGCCAAGAGCGGGAAGGACCGAGGGCGTGCACGGGGGAAAGAGGCGGGATAAAGAGACGGCACAGAATCAATTAGCCTCGTCAGAAGTGAGTCTAGCGCTCTCTTCCTCACAAACACACACCTGCCTTCACCCCCGTTTCTCCCATGTGGCGGGGGACACCCACAGACCAGACATTGTAACAAAAGAAGCTCTTTAGTAATTTTTTTTTTAGGTTTACTCCGAGCGTTCTCACTCTCAGTCCACCTCTCTAGTTTAGTCCGCCTCTTGAAAGTATGGGCTTCATCAGCCCCCCTGCAGAGTTCATTCATCCACATGCTAACACACACACAACTCATTTTTATACTAATTAGTGCTCAGACTGCCGGCTCAATTATTACCAGCCGTGCTCTAATTAGGAATTATTTAAAGTGTGCATCAATTAGACGTTAACATCACTGTCTGCTTGAGGGAGCAGCTTCACGAACCGGAGCCAGAAAAAGCTTGAAGTCCAGCTTCTCCTAAAGCAACAAGCGGAACACCAACGTCACCGAGGGGTTTGAACAGTGGATGTTTGTAGTTTTGGAGATTGAGTGTTTTTCTGGACTGGAATAGAAAAGGGAATGAAGAATGTTTCTGGTCCAAGGTATTCAAAAGGGCAAGAGTTACAAAGTGGAGAGAACAGAGGGATTTATTTATTTTTTCTTGTCTGAGGCAGTGCAGAGTGACGGATCCGGGAGAGAAGAGAGAGACGTTTTATCTAGCACCAGGAGCAGTGGAGGAGCCAGGGGGGTGGCCAACGGTGGCCTTGGTCCACAAACATTAAACTCCAGCCACCCCAATCATTTGAGGAGACTATGCTTTTAAGCAAAATAAAAACTAGAACACAAAATCTCCTCAATTGATCGTAGTGGCTGGTTTACATATACAGGGAGTCCTCGACTCACGGCGCCCTCGACTTACGGCAACTTGGACTTATGAACAGACTTACGAACAGTACAGTTGTACATTAAATACAGCACTGGTATGTGTTTTTAGGTGTTTTTAGATGAAAGTGTGTTAGCTAACCGTTTGTAAACAAAGTTCTGTGCATGTTTATGAACCAGTATGTACGTTTGTGTTGAAAAACGGGTGTTTGGCGCAGCGCTAGCATACATTTTCCGACTTACGAACGAAAATCCGGACTTACGAACGCACGTGCTATGGGTTCCGACTTGCGTCAAAATCGGGTTACGAACGGTCCTTAGGTCCGGAACTCGTTCGTAAGTCGAGGACTCCCTGTAAATATTTATGGTGGTAGCCATCTTGGAATTTGACGTGGCAACCCAATGTTTGATAGTGATCCTTCTGACGTCAAGATGCAGCCACACACTAAAATGGAAGTTGACACGTTTCTTATTTTTGACCCAGTTGTTTGAGAAAACTATACTTAGGCAATATAAAAACTAGAAATCATAGCTTCTAACTAATGACTGGGTGGCCATCTTGGATTTTGCTGTAGCAGCCCAATTTTCACAGTTTTTCCCCTAGATCACTTGCCATGGCTGGGCGCTCATCTCGTCCGTGATTTTTGTCGTGGGGTGGGGGGGAGACAGACAGAGACACGTCCTGAGCTGGCAGCACCCTGTTTATACTGGCCGTTTTAAAGGGGGGTGGGGGAGAGGAGAGAGACAGACACAGCTCAGCTGTGTGCTGTTTGTACCAGCAGTTTTTGAGTGGCGCGGTAGGGGGCTTTCAGCGTGAGGGTTCAGCATGAGGGAAGAGGCTGCCTTTAGCATTTTAGCTAGTGCACCTCTATTGCGAGCCGCTAGTTTAGCATTACGTCAGTGCCGACAGGTTGGGGGGAGGGGTTCGGTAGATGGGGCACTCGGTTCTGTTGACTGGCCGGGGCGCCCCGCTTGTATAATGGTAGGGGAAACTCTGGTGAACTTTCGTACAGCTAGATGCAGCCACGCACCAATTCGTTTATTTTTCAAGCTTTGCTCACAACACAAACGGAGGGACTAACTTACTTTGATCCACAGAGGACAGAAAAAGGCATTCAAACATTTAAAACGGGAGAAGGTTTGGTCTTCTTACCAAGTAGATGATAGAGGACTTTACTACTGTATTTTTCGCTGTATAAGTCACTTTTATTTTTTTTGGCATAATTTGCATGCCCTGCGACTTATTAGCCAAAGAAATGTATTTATGGATTTCCCCATATTTATAAACCAATTTTTGGCTGAGATATGATTGCTTTCATTCATTCTGACTGAAAATATTGACCACTACCATTTTCAGCCACTAGATGTCAGTCAAGTAGTATGGCACACCGTTGTATCATGTAGTAGGTAAAAATGGCTTTTAATGACACAATTGGCTTGCTATAACCTGTCGCCTTCATTCTGCTTGCTTGGAGCAACCATCATATCAGCTTCATTTCGCTGAGCCGCCCCGACGAAATGCAGCTAATTGGAACAAGTTCAACTGAGACACACCTTTGCTATAATGTCGAGTAAACAAATAATTGCGTTTAAGTGTTAATCTTATTAAAGTCCTCCCGTGCATGCTCCCATGGCCATCAATTGGCACCCAATCAATTTTTGGCTCAACACCAGCCCACTTTTCTGGGTTTGGCCCACTTTTCTGGGTTGTCAGTGGTGACGCGTAACAAGCATGACGTGTCAGCAATGACACATAATAGATGCGATGTGTACGGCGGAAAATACAGTAATTGGCTTTTCTATGCATGTGAATTTTCTTGTAAAATACCCATAGACAACTTTGTTGTGATTTGGCGCAATAAAAATAAACTGAATTAAATTGAAGTGTTCATGTTAACTTTCAAATACAGGTGGTCCCCGACTTACGAACGAGTTCTGTTCCTACGCACCGTTCGTAACTCGAAAATTCGTAAGTCGGAACGCGTTACACGTGGCGTTCGTAAGTCCGGATTTTTGGTCGTAAGTCGGAAAATGTATGCTAACGCTGCGCCGCACACCCGTTTATCAACATGAGACTGAACAAGCGTACATACTGGTTCATAAACATGCACAGAACTTTATTTACAAACGGTTAGCTAACACACTTTCCTCTAAAAACACATACCAGTGCTGTATTTACTGTACAACAGTACTGTTCGTAAGCGCGTTCGTAAGTCTGGAACGTCGTAAGTCGAGGCCGTCGTAAGTCGGGGACCACCTGTAATGCAATTTCTACGCACACAGGCCAAACGAACATCAAGTGAAGCTTATGATGACAGTAAAAAATTAAACAAGATCAGCTGTTTAGCAATCCTTTTGTTGTGAATAAAACATCCAATATGTGAACTTTAATAATGAGAATAAGAGATCTGTTAAATAATGTTGACAAATTTTGTTTTTCTTTTATCTACAACCACCCAAATGTCTGACGTGTAAAATGAGCTCCTCCATGTTTGTAAAAAGTGGCTCCATGATGGAGCCGGCTGTGACTGCGGCATGGATGCGTTATTCTCCATGACACGCAGGGTCGGAGAAGCAGCGTCCGACGGTTGTCAAAACCTCGTCCCCGCAGCCTTCAGGGACCCTCTCCCTCCTCGAAGTCGTAATCTGACGGTGGCTGTGTTGCCGGCGCGTCTCTGTGGGCGGCCGTCTGTTTGAGGCCGTTTTAATTAATTTTCAATCAGGGCTAAGTAAATTCATTACGCGCTCACGGCTGTGTTTGAACACGCGCCCGCTCACGTGCACTTTGTGTTCGCTTCATTAACGAGAACATTTGAAGGCGATAATGACGTTGCTTTTATTTTTCTACACTCGGCCACAGGATGAGCAAATAAAATGTCCCGTGCTTACTTGACATAAGTTGTTAAAATCATTTCTAAATGACGTGTCAAAGCTTTCAAACGTGAAACCAGTGAATTATTGAAACAGTTGGAGTAGATTATAAAAATCATTTTCTTCTTCTTCTTTCAGCTTTTTCCTCTTCAGGGGTCGCCACAGCGAGTCATCCTCCTCCACCTCACTCTGTCCTCTTCATCCTCTGTCCTCACTCCAACTACCTCCATGTCCTCTCTAACTGCATCCACATATCTCCTCTTTGTCCTTTTCCTGCAGCTGCATTTCTAACATCCTTCTAACAATATACCCACTGTCCCTCCTCTGGACATGTCCAAACCACTGTCCCTCCTCTGGACATATCCAAACCACTGTCCCTCCTCTGGACATGTCCAAACCACTGTCCCTCCTCTGGACATGTCCAAACCACTGTCCCTCCTCTGGACATGTCCAAACCACTGTCCCTCCTCTGGACATGTCCAAACCACTGTCCCTCCTCTGGACATGTCCAAACCACTGTCCCTCCTCTGGACATGTCCAAACCACTGTCCCTCCTCTGGACATGTCCAAACCACTGTCCCTCCTCTGGACATGTCCAAACCACTGTCCCTCCTCTGGACATGTCCAAACCACTGTCCCTCCTCTGGACATGTCCAAACCACTGTCCCTCCTCTGGACATGTCCAAACCACTGTCCCTCCTCTGGACATGTCCAAACCACTGTCCCTCCTCTGGACATGTCCAAACCATCTCAGTCAGGCCTCCCTAACTTTATCTCCCAGTTGTTCAACATGTGCTGTACCTCTGATGATCTCATTCCTGATCTTATCCATCCTTGTCACTCCTAAGGAGAACCTCAGCATCTTCATTTCTGCTACTTCCAGTTCTTTCTCCTGTCTTTTTGTCCATGTCTCTGTCTCCAGACCATACAACATAGCTGGTCTCACCACTGTCTTGTAAACTTTCCCTTTGACCTTTGCTGACACCTTTTTGTCACAAATCACTCCTGAAACTTTTCTCCATCCACTCCATCCTGCCTGGACTCTCTTCTTCACCTCTTTACCACATTCCCATTTTCCTGGACAGTGGACCCCAAGTACTTGAAGTCCTGCACCTTTGTGACCTCTGCTCCTTGTAGCCTCACTAGCCGTGTTTCCATCAAGGTTTCTAGGTGCGCATTTTGAAGTATCGCAGCAGAAAAGCTTAATGGAAACGGCAAAATCCGTATTTACTTTCTCAAGTTCGCCAAAAAGTTTATACGCTCGCTTGAGGTGGTTTTTGGGATCTGCGAAAATGAGCAGATGCGCAAAACGACAGATGGAAACACATTTGCCGACTCGTGCTGCCGTAGCGAACATTCACGTCACGTGACTGATCAGCTGTTTCCGCTCCGGACAACATGTAACATCGCTAAAACTAGTTGGCATGACAGAATAAATACAACTCGCCCGATAGCAACACGTACCTGAAATATTCTCTCCATTTTGATGAGATGTGTGGCCGGGTTCTGTTTTCAACCGCTACTTCCTGTTTACTGTAGACATGCGCAGTGCTGACGTCTGACGTAATGACGCTGACGTCTGACGTAATGACGCTGTGCGCGGCTTGGTAGAAGCGCTTCAAGCCAGTAGATGGAAACACTTCTGATCTGCATTAATTTGTATTTACATATTTGCGAGGTAGCTCAAAATACGAAATGAAAATGGATGGAAACACAGCTACTGTTCCACTGGCCTCCCTCTCATTCACACACATGTACTCTGTCTTACTACGGCTGACTTTCATTCCTCTTCTTTCAAGTGCATACCTCCACCTCTCCAAGTTCTCTTCCACCTGTTCCCTGTTCTCACCACAGATCACAATGTCATCTGCAAACATCATCATCACCGTGGGCAGCACGGTGGCACAACTGGTAGAGCTGTTGCCTCTCAGCGAGCAGGTCCCTGGTTCAAATCCCGGCCCGGGGGCCTTTCTGGGTGGAGTTTGCATGTTCTCTCCGTGCATGCGTGGGTTTTCTCCGGGTGCTCCGGTTTCCTCCCACAGTCCAAAAACATGCATGTTAGACTGATTGGTAACTCTAAATTGACCCTGGGTGTGAGCGAGACAGGTCCCTCTTGTAAATGAGTCCCCGTGGCTCAACGAGGCTAGCCTGTATAAATAAAGGTTGAATGAATGAATGAATGAATCATAATCCATGGGGATTCCTGCCTGACCTCATCTGTTAGTCAGCCCATCACCAGAGCAAACAAGAAGGGGCTCAGAGCCGATCCTTGATGCACTCCCACCTCCACCTTGAAGCTATCTGTCACTCCTACAGCACATCTCACCACTGTCCTGCTGTCTTCATACATGTCCTGCTGTCTTCATACATGTCCTGCTGTCCTCATACATGTCCTGCTGTCCTCATACATGTCCTGCTGTCCTCATACATGTCCTGCTGTCCTCATACATGTCCTGCTGTCCTCATACATGTCCTGCTGTCCTCATACATGTCCTGCTGTCCTCATACATGTCCTGCTGTCCTCATACATGTCCTGCTGTCCTCATACATGTCCTGCTGTCCTCATACATGTCCTGCTGTCCTCATACATGTCCTGCTGTCCTCATACATGTCCTGCTGTCCTCATACATGTCCTGCTGTCCTCATACATGTCCTGCTGTCCTCATACATGTCCTGCTGTCCTCATACATGTCCTGCTGTCCTCATACATGTCCTGCTGTCCTCATACATGTCCTGCTGTCCTCATACATGTCCTGCTGTCCTCATACATGTCCTGCTGTCCTCATACATGTCCTGCTGTCCTCATACATGTCCTGCTGTCCTCATACATGTCCTGCTGTCCTCATACATGTCCTGCTGTCCTCATACATGTCCTGCTGTCCTCATACATGTCCTGCTGTCCTCATACATGTCCTGCTGTCCTCATACATGTCCTGCTGTCCTCATACATGTCCTGCTGTCCTCATACATGTCCTGCTGTCCTCATACATGTCCTGCTGTCCTCATACATGTCCTGCTGTCCTCATACATGTCCTGCTGTCCTCATACATGTCCTGCTGTCCTCATACATGTCCTGCTGTCCTCATACATGTCCTGCTGTCCTCATACATGTCCTGCTGTCCTCATACATGTCCTGCTGTCCTCATACATGTCCTGCTGTCCTCATACATGTCCTGCTGTCCTCATACATGTCCTGCTGTCCTCATACATGTCCTGCTGTCCTCATACATGTCCTGCTGTCCTCATACATGTCCTGCTGTCCTCATACATGTCCTGCTGTCCTCATACATGTCCTGCTGTCCTCATACATGTCCTGCTGTCCTCATACATGTCCTGCTGTCCTCATACATGTCCTGCTGTCCTCATACATGTCCTGCTGTCCTCATACATGTCCTGCTGTCCTCATACATGTCCTGCTGTCCTCATACATGTCCTGCTGTCCTCATACATGTCCTGCTGTCCTCATACATGTCCTGCTGTCCTCATACATGTCCTGCTGTCCTCATACATGTCCTGCTGTCCTCATACATGTCCTGCTGTCCTCATACATGTCCTGCTGTCCTCATACATGTCCTGCTGTCCTCATACATGTCCTGCTGTCCTCATACATGTCCTGCTGTCCTCATACATGTCCTGCTGTCCTCATACATGTCCTGCTGTCCTCATACATGTCCTGCTGTCCTCATACATGTCCTGCTGTCCTCATACATGTCCTGCTGTCCTCATACATGTCCTGCTGTCCTCATACATGTCCTGCTGTCCTCATACATGTCCTGCTGTCCTCATACATGTCCTGCTGTCCTCATACATGTCCTGCTGTCCTCATACATGTCCTGCTGTCCTCATACATGTCCTGCTGTCCTCATACATGTCCTGCTGTCCTCATACATGTCCTGCTGTCCTCATACATGTCCTGCTGTCCTCATACATGTCCTGCTGTCCTCATACATGTCCTGCTGTCCTCATACATGTCCTGCTGTCCTCATACATGTCCTGCTGTCCTCATACATGTCCTGCTGTCCTCATACATGTCCTGCTGTCCTCATACATGTCCTGCTGTCCTCATACATGTCCTGCTGTCCTCATACATGTCCTGCTGTCCTCATACATGTCCTGCTGTCCTCATACATGTCCTGCTGTCCTCATACATGTCCTGCTGTCCTCATACATGTCCTGCTGTCCTCATACATGTCCTGCTGTCCTCATACATGTCCTGCTGTCCTCATACATGTCCTGCTGTCCTCATACATGTCCTGCTGTCCTCATACATGTCCTGCTGTCCTCATACATGTCCTGCTGTCCTCATACATGTCCTGCTGTCCTCATACATGTCCTGCTGTCCTCATACATGTCCTGCTGTCCTCATACATGTCCTGCTGTCCTCATACATGTCCTGCTGTCCTCATACATGTCCTGCTGTCCTCATACATGTCCTGCTGTCCTCATACATGTCCTGCTGTCCTCATACATGTCCTGCTGTCCTCATACATGTCCTGCTGTCCTCATACATGTCCTGCTGTCCTCATACATGTCCTGCTGTCCTCATACATGTCCTGCTGTCCTCATACATGTCCTGCTGTCCTCATACATGTCCTGCTGTCCTCATACATGTCCTGCTGTCCTCATACATGTCCTGCTGTCCTCATACATGTCCTGCTGTCCTCATACATGTCCTGCTGTCCTCATACATGTCCTGCTGTCCTCATACATGTCCTGCTGTCCTCATACATGTCCTGCTGTCCTCATACATGTCCTGCTGTCCTCATACATGTCCTGCTGTCCTCATACATGTCCTGCTGTCCTCATACATGTCCTGCTGTCCTCATACATGGATGTTATGAAATGAGTTGCTATATTCACTCACAATGGGCTCCAAACACACATTTTATGCCCTTTGTCTTATATCCCCCCCCCCCCACACACACACACACACTCAAAAATGACCCTGAATGACTTCACGCGGTGAAGTAAACCGAATTTAAAAAGCCACCGCTTATTTATTTATTTATTGTTTCGCCCAACTTTCAAGTCGTGAAAAGTCACAACAGCGAGACGGACAAAAGAAAAGTCTCAGCCTGATAGGGTCGCAGGCAGCTTAAAGGCCTTCGCATGCTGTGCAGTTCCAGGCTGCATGACACAAAGGCTGAGAAAATGTGAAAGAAATGTGTTTTTGTTGCGTCCGATCCCACTGCGTGGCACGCACCAGCCACCAGCTCGCCGCGCCGCAAAATTAAACATCCCGTTTAGAAATCAACCATCTGAATGCTGCAGCAAAACGAGAGCGGACGCACCTCCAGGAGAACGTCTCGGTAAGGAATTTAATCTGAATTTACGCTGATTGGTCCATTCACGGCAGATCTAAACAAAGCAGGGGGAACCTCTTTAGGAGCTACGTTTCCTTTGAGAAAAAAGAGTCCATTGAGTTTTTGAAATCAGACGCCGGTGGGGGTTCTATTTGAAAAGTCACGCGCAGCCAGCATTTTTCTCCAATTTACTCAGAAAAACTTTTATTTAACTGGTCCAGCAATGTAAATAAAGCCCAACTGCACAACAAGTTGCTTGTGAGATACTTGAGAAGGCGGCTTTTAAATCTTGGATCCGTTCTGGCATTGGTGTCAGAAACATGTGTAGTGTGTGTGTTTGTGTGTGTGTGGGGCGGGGGACACACAGGTGTTTGGGGGTCCTCCCCCAGAAAATTTTGAATAAAGTAGATGACATTTCCTGCACTCTGGTGTACCGAATGTTCCGCCGTACACGTTGCGCCACCCTATAAGTCGCATCAGTCCACAGCCACAGTTCAAGGCAGCTACCTCAGCAAGTGAGGTGCGGAACATGGCCCACTCAGACTCAATGTCCCTCACCTCAGTTGGGATGCGTTTAAAAGCTCTCCCGGAGGTGAGTTGAAGATCTCTCTGACGGGATCTTCTGCAAGGTGTTCCCAGCAAACCCTCACTACACGTTTGGGTCTATCAGGTCTGTCCATTATCTTCCCCCGCCATCTGATCCAGCTCACTACCAGGTGGTGATCAGTTGACAGCTCAGCTCCTCTCTTTACCCGATGGTCCAAAACAGTGTCAGTCAACTTTGACCAAAACTTCTGGTCTCAGCTATGTCTAAGAACTTTTAAGATTATTAAAACCTCCAATTTACAATGAATACAATACAAAATCCTCCATAGAATAATTACACAAGTCAACGGATGTTCAGGATGGGTTTCTAATCATCTAATACTTTGTACAGACAATATTTCTGACAATTGCATCCACGCATTTTGGCTCCAAAGGCTGATGGGAGTCAAACTGCAAATACTGGTCTGTGTGGGTATATCAAGTTCACACGAGAAGATGTAAAAAAAAAATGGCAGGTTGGCTTTCTTGGACTGTAAGGTCTCAGTTTCTCATAGAGGATATTTGCAAACTGAGGTGTACCGCAAACCCACTCACACAGACCAGTATTTACAGTTTGACTCCCATCACGAGCACAAGTTATGAGTCATCAGGGGCCTCATGTATCAACGGTGCGTACGCACAAAAACCTTGCGTACGCCATTTTCCACGCAAAACTCCGTATGTATCAAAACAGAACTGAACGTGGAAATGTGCGCAGCCCCACGCCAGCTCCAGGGCTGGCGTACGCACGTTTCTGTGGTTTTGGTTCCATTGGCGACACCTAGAGGTGATTCTGAGAAACTGTTCATGATGTGAAAATCATTATTGTTCACACCAAACACACATGATTAACAATTATTACATCCACATGGACGCAATTAGAATATAACTATTCTATGATTTGGTTAATTATAACATTTTGTTGCTTATGTATAAGGCACATAAAGGCATGTTGCCTGACAATATTCAAACACATTTTGTTAAAAGAGAGAGTGTATATTTTCTTAAAGGAATTCAGGGAATAGGATTGTGGAATGGTTTGGAAGATACTGTTAAGAATGCCAGATCACTGTGTACATTTAAGAGACTGATAAAGACGAGTTTCTTGGAAGAATATGGGAATGTTGTCTGATTTGATTAAGATGTTTGAGTTTTTATGTTTTTAATTTAGCTAGATTGTTATTTTCTTTTTGAAATAAAATTTTATATATATAATTTGATTTACATTAGAATTGAGTAAAAAGGGGCAGTTTTCATAAGACTAGTTCTTCTTCTGCCACCTTTCATTTTATTTAATTTACTTTTTGCTATTGTATTGTATGTATAATTGTCACGTTTTTAAATGAAATGAATAAATTTTCAAAAAAATATAAATAAATAACAAAATAACCTGCAAAATATATTAAAAAACAGAAAGACTGAATAGTCCTGCACAGCTTCAATTCTTGTTCTTTGGTTATTTTTAGCTGTTTTAGCAGTTGAAAAACGTGATGCATGATGGGACAAGACGACATTCCTCTGGTGCAAGGCATATTTAAATGAATTTGCATATTTATATGGAGGCGTGTCAAAGGCGGAGTCGGCCACTCTCTCATGTGCGCTCAATTCCACGTTGATTGTGATGTACAAAAGCAATGTGCGTGGATTCCGGCGTACGCACAGTTTGATACATCTGGATTTTTTTGTGCGTACGCCGTTTTCTGGATTTGACCGTACGTCACTTTTCAGTAAGAAGTCCACGCAAGTCTTTGTACATGAGGCCCCAGGACTCTGTATCACAGAGCAGACAGCGTCCCCACTGACTCAGGAGCCAGGTAGAAGGAGAAATCCCACACAAGACAGGCTCAAGAGTAATGTGGATATCCTAACTGGGCCTTCCTGAAAGCAGAGAAGAAACCCAAACAGGACTCCAGCCAGCCATCAGGTGAAAAAGAGGAACCCAGACCAGTGGTCATTCCATATGTTGCGGGAGTTTCAGAGAAACTGAAACGTTTATTTTCTAAACATAACGTCCCAGTGGCTTTTAAGCCCCAAAATACATTACGGCAAAGACTGGTTCAGCCCCCAGTTGACAACTGCCTGCACTAACTAGCGCTAAACTATTGATGCGAAATACAGATGCACTAGCTAAGATGATACAGACATACTGCTTTGCTTCTCTCGTGCATCCTAGCGCCCCCCCCCCCCCAACCTGGTCGATATCTGCCAGCTCTAATGTAGCACTAAGCTAGTTGCACTCAATTTAGACAGGTGAGTGTTGTAAACCTGGTCCTCGAGGGCCTATCCTGCACCTTTTAGAGGCAACTTGCAGGACAGTGGCCCTCAAAGGCCTCAAGACAAAATGCCATTGCTGTAATGTGAGTAAATGCATTGTGGAGCCATGAAAGTCCTTTTTGAGCTACCAAACTCAAAATTGCATACAAAATGCAGCAACATCAGAATTATTGTAGCAGAAATTTTGTTTTCAACTGTGAAAAATGTCTCACAAAAGATCCCAAGGGACACCTGACACACACTCGTATTTTCCTCCAAAAACTAGTTTGTGCATCAAATTCAGGGTTTTATGTCCCAAAATAACATTTCTCTGCACGATGATCAATTGGAGAAATAAAAACCCAGAGACAGATGCAGAGTGTAGGAGGCTGAAGGAGGAAGGTTGCTTTAAAGCAGGATTTATCTGGACTAATCTCTCAACAAACCAAGCAGATCAATCTCCTCTTAGCGCAAAGATACCCACACTGGTATGTAAATTTAGCTCGGCTGGCCCACTCCCTCTCTGCACGGCCTTGTCAGCGAAAGTGGCGGAGAGGGAAACAATGTTGTCCAAAAAAAAAGCCGAAGAAGAAAGAGAATGGCAGCGTCAAAGACGACGAATGACTGAAGAAGTGAGCTGGGAAGAGAGAAAAGGAGTCTTCTTAGAGGGCTAAAAGGATTAGCCCTCTCATCTCACTTGGATCACAATGTTTCCTGAGCTGTGTTTGATCAGCGATGGTGTGTGTATGTGTGTGTGAGAGATGTTTGCTCTGATACTAACGCTGCCTCATCCTGATCCTATTACATGGCAATAAACATCAGCTACCAACATGGGGATTACCGAGTGTGTGGAGATGTGTGCACACTTCTGGAATTTGGCTGGACCATCTATAATCCTTACAGGAGAGCA
>JBBPBX010010276.1:0-15886 GCA_038048925.1 Garcialebias charrua | reverse complement strand
ACACAGACACATTTGTCTTTCTATCTTTACAGGGACTTTGCCTTGATTTCCATTCATTTTCCTTTCATTTCTACAGCCTAACCCTAACCATTACCAGTACATGCTTAACCCTAAACCTAACCATTACCAGTACCATTACCAGTACATGCCTAACCCTAACCATTACCAGTACATGCCTAAGCCTAAACCTAACCATTACCAGTACATATCTAACCCTACACCAAACCATTACCAGTACATATCTAACCCTTACCAGTACATGCCTAACCCTAAACCTAACCATTACAGCACATACCTAACCATACATCAAACCATTACAAGTACATGCCTAAGCCTAAACCTAACCATTACCAGAACATACCTAACCCTACATCAAACAATTACTAGTACATATCTAACCCTAACCATTACCAATACATGCCTAACCCTAAACATTACCATTACCCTACACCTAACAATTACCAGAACATGCCTAACCCTAACCATTACCAGTACATCCCTAACCTTACCTAACCATTACCAGTACATGCCTAACACTAATCCTAATCATTACCAGTACATGCCTAACCTATACATAACCATTACCAGTACATGCCTAACCTTATACCTAACCATTATCAGTACATGCCTAATCGTACACCCAACCATTATCAGTACATGCCTAACCCTACACCTAACCATTATCAGTACATGCCTAACCCTACACCTAACCATTACCAGTGCATACCTAACCCTAAACCTAATTATTACCAGTGCATACCTAACCCTAACCCTAAGGGCCCCAGTATAGCTGTCCGTTGTGTCCAGCGCAGCTGGACTCGCGTGTGCTGCGCACCGGCAGTTCATTTATACTCTGTGCAAGCGCAGCTCTCTGGAGTGCAGGCTCCAGCAGCTGCAGCCGGGCGGAGCAGGACAAATTGAGGTCGCTGATTGGTCATTTGCTGACACGCGAGGCAGTTTATCAACGCGCGCGCGTAGGCGTAGTAAAATTTGACCTTGGCGCGTTCACGCCCGCGATCAAAGGCTTTTGCCGCGGCGCTCACACGGCGCTGACACGGCTTGCCGCGGCGCTCGGATTAACGCGCAGCTATACTGGGGCCTTAACCATTACCAGAACATACCTAACCCTAACCCCTAACCCAATGGCACTTCTTCTTATTGAGCCTGGGGTTTGGGCTCCATAATGAGCCATATTTATATAATAACTTCATCAAACTCTTGAACCATCTGATTCAAACATAATTTAAAAGTCCATGAAAAGAAGCATTGCAGTCTTTCTAGATACAAAACCACCTCAAGCTCCAGTTTGTTTTTCAGAACATCAGAGCTCAACATTTTCCACAACGGGATAATCGACATCAACTGCTTGATTAATCTTTTAAAGTTAATCACATAATAATGACTTTGTGATAATTTCCTTGTGAAATTGACTTTAAAAAAAACATGTGCACAATGATGTTTGTTATCTGAGAGTGACTGAACCCAACATTAGGCCCTGTAGATTAAAATAAGACATTGGTTTAGTAAGATTAGGAAGCTCACAGATCCTGTCTAAAATGGCAATGATCCAGACACGCAAAGACCTTGTTTTAACTTTGACTTTGATTTTTGACCTTGAAGCTGGGGTGGTGAAATGTGTACGTGACACTCCGTTTAATTGTGATGTACCGGTATATGTGTCTGAAGTTTCCTTAAATTGCCTTAGGGGGCCGAGATGGTGTGGAGGCAGGGCAGCCGACTTGGGACCTGAAAGTCCCAGGTTTGATCCCTAGTCATTGCACATCTCGTGGTGTCTCTGAGCAACACACCTTATCCCCAAAATGCTCCCCCGGCACTTTCAATAGCTGCCCACTGCACCACCTGGTGGTGGATGGATTAAATGCAGAGATCCAATTTTGCCATTGTATGGGAACATACAATGATGACAATGCATTATTGAGCGAATCAATCATTAAGGGCAGGACAAGAGAACGTTTACCATGAATATTCTAAAATGAGCGCCTTCAGCGGGCGACAAAAACAATTAAATATCACTTTTCACATTTTAAAGCTCATCCTGAAATTTTGTACCGGGTACTTTTTATTTAATTTCATCGACTCAACACAAACAAACAAAAACATTCAATCAAATATTTTTATTTTATTGAGAAACATCTCTGCTTGTGTCATCTTTAGATATTTCGCCACCGTGCAAACGTAACAAAAAATAATAATAATAAGTAATAAAATTAATTATGAATAATAAAAATAATAATACTGTACCAGCAAAACATTAAAGGGCCTGCCACATAAGCTTTTCATAACAAATAAGAGTGCATTTTTTGAAAAAAAAATTGGCTCTGTTGAGATGAACAGCTGTGGAGATATTCACATTCTCAGTAACAGGAAGTGATGTCAAAGGGGAACAAAGCAATGCTACAAAGGCTAACGACACAGACTGTAGAGAAGAATCTGATGTTACTTTGGATTATTTTGGGTCTCTATCAGAGAGACAAAGAGTCACAATTAAACAGGAATTTCCTCTTTTTAAAGAGTTATCTGATGTCACTTCCAGTTTTAGTTAGGCTGTGCCAAGGTTGAAAAAAAATTTATGTGACAAAATGGATAAAATCATGTGTATTATACAAAAATTCTTAAATATTCTGTTTTCTTTAAAGCCCGACCAATATGGAAATTCGGGCTATCGTTGATATCAACATTGGTCAAAAAAAGACTAAGACCGATAACAGATATAAATGATAGAATTTTTTTTTTTACTTTGTCTGCCCCCAAGAATCTAAGAAAACATCCATACATCAATACATACCTCCATGATCTTTGCCTGCTTCTATCTTTTCAGGGTCACAGGGGTCACAACGTACAAACTCCACCCAGAAAGGCCCACAAACCAGGATTTGAACTGGTAACTTTATCGTTGAAAGGCAACTCTACCAACTGAGCCATCATTCATTCATTCATTCAACCTTTATTTAGTCAGGTAAATCTTTTGAACCTCATGGGCTCATTTACGAAAGCGACCTGCTAAAACTAAAGAACAATGAACAGCAGTGGTAGAATTTCCTTAAACAATAAACAAACAAACAATAAACAATAGAAAACAAAAGAGAGAAAAAAACAAAAGAAAGTTTTTTTTTTTTTTTTTTAACAAAGTATCAAAAAACTAGCAAAACATTATAAGGTAGACGTATAAAATCAAAGACAGGAACAAATCTGCATTGGTTTTTGCCAGGATTCCAACAGATTCTGAAAACCATTTAGAGAAGTCAAGGTCGAGAGCTTCAGATCTTTTTGTAAGATATTCCATGAAGCAGGAGCGGAGTAGGAGAAGGCCCTTTTTCCAAGTTCAGTCCTCACTGACGGAACACTGCAGGTAATCATGTCCTGAGAGCGCACACTGTAGCTGCACTCACGCAAAGACATGTAGGAGGAGATGTATGAGGGCAGCAGACCAAGAAGTGATTTAAAGATGAAAATGTACCAGTGGAAGAGTCTGCGTGAGGTTAATGATGTCCAGTTAACCAGTGAATACAGGGTGCAGTGGTGGGTACGATAATCACAACCAGTTATGAATCTTAGTGCACCATGATAGACAACATCCAACATCCGCAGGGTGCTTGTAGGAGCATTCATGTAGAGAATGTCACCGTAATCAATGGAGGGAAGGAAAGTCACAGACACAAGGCGTTTCCTAACATTCAGTGATAGACATGATCTGTTTCTGAAAAAGAAACCCAGTTTAACTTTCAGTTTCTTCACTAGGTTTTCCACGTGGAGTTTAAAAGAGAGATGTGAATCGATCAGGATACCCAGATATTTATAGGAATCAACAAACTCAATAGGGACACCATTTGAAGATAAAATCAGAGGAGGATCTGCTGGAACCGCCTTCCTATTTGAAAAAAACATCCCTTTTGTTTTATCAGCATTTAGGACAAGTTTGAGACGGAACAAATCTGACTGGATGATGTCAAAAGCGGATTGCAGTAACTGGAAAGCCTTAGCAACTGTTTTAGCTCGGCAGTAAACAACTGTATCATCAGCATAGAAATGTAAGGATGCATCAGGGATGCAGTGACCTACATTAGCTATGTAGATTGTAAAGAGAGTGGGTCCTAAAACTGAGCCTTGTGGTACACCATTTTTAACTGTTAAATAGCTGGAAGAAGTACCGTTATGTTGAACACATTGCCTCCGATTGGAAAGATAGTTAGAAAACCAACCGATGGTGTGATCAGAGAAACCGATTTCTGAGAGCTTATGACACAGGATGTTATGATCCACAGTGTCAAAAGCTTTAGACAGGTCTAAGAAAAGTGCAGCACAATAGTCCTTAGCATCCAATGCTTCAACAACATCATTCAGAACCTTCAGAGAAGGTTCATCTAAGTAAACAGTCACTTTTAAACCTGTTTTGACACTTGAAATCTTGAAAGAGTCTTCCTAATGTGCGTTCACATTTTCTATCCTCCACTATTCACCATAAAGCTATCAAGAAGTGTTCCAAAAATGTAAATTAAACAAAGAAACATCCTTCCCTCTTTATTACAGGTCTCTGTTGTAAATGAGTCCTCGTAACTCAATGAGACTAACCCGTATAAATAAAGGTTGAATGAAAAAAAAAACTTGTTTAAACAGTCAGTCATGAATGGTGAAGGTCATACTGGTGACCTTCACTAGTAGACTTCTGGTTCCCAAAATTTTAGGGGTGATAATTAGAAGCGTTTATATTGCCGTATACAGTAGTGGGACAATTATCACAGACAACGATATGTCCCCAAACATCTATATCAGCCTAGCCTGGTTAAAACCACACCCTGTCCTTCACTTTGCTTCTGACTAGGGTCTGGCATTCCTCCCATAGAAAACGATTTCTCCGTTCGATTTTTGAACGGACCAATCAGAGAACAGAAGGCGGAGTTTTGTTAGCTTAGCCTGGCGAGGTCCAGGCTATTCAGATAAAAAGCTCAGAAACCACTCGGTGGATATTTTTTCTGCTACCAGTGTGTAATTATATGTCTTTAATTTACTGACTGTTGGCCTGGATGAAACATTTGAGATAAAATTCGATTTTTTATCATTTATTTTCGTAGCGCACCCTGAGGCTGTTTGGAAAATGTCAAACCGAAACTATTTAAATCCAGCAGATTTGACCATTTCGTGAATTGATTTAGGAACTGTTAAGCTCAGGAACACTTCTGATATAACGTCAGCTAAGAAATATAGTTTTTCTCAGGAAAGAAATAATAGTTTTTTACCTTGTTTTCTGGAAAATTCCTTCGTGGCGGCAGCCATTTTAACTGACGACGTCAGTCAACGTCGTTCAAAACTCCGCCTTCTGTTCTCTGATTGGTCCGGTAATCCGCCAATCTGCCTTCTGTTCTCTGATTGGTCCGGTCAAAAATCGACCGGAGAAATCGTTGTCTATGAGACAAATCCCAGACCCAGCAGTGAAGGGAAATAGAATTGAGCGGAGCTGTGCAGGAATGGCGAGGGCCAGGCTAATATCAGCCTAAAATATCGTCCCTATACCGATATATCTTGTAAATGAGTCCCCGAGGCTCAATGGGATTAACCTGTCTAAATAAAGGTTGAATGAATGAATATCTGCCCGTCTGTATTTTTTTCTTCACTTTTTGTATTTGTAGAATATTGCAAGTCACAGGAACTTTAAACTGACGAATCATGCTAAAGCGTTATCCAGTATCGATCCAGTATTTACTGTAATACATGCATAATACAAAACAGTCATATTTCTGCTACAAAAAGTTACCAAAAAGCACCAAGACCGTAGTCCCTTTTTTTTAATACAAAAAAATGTGAATAAAATCAGATGTCAGAACCACTCAGTGGCTTTAATCATTTTCTGTATGAGTTAGGAGTGATCTAATTTATTTACCACTCTCAAAAGCTTTGATTCAATTTACTGTATGAGTAGAAAATGTTTTGTTTTTTTACTTTAGAGTCAACAGTCGGGTGTTTTAACAAACTGACCCTTTCTCTGCTGGTCTAAAACAACGTGACGCCTGCTTGTGCTTCAACGACACAAAATGAGAGCCATGCTGCTGGACAAGGGTTGTTTTAAACATTTGAACAAATGCTCTCTCAAGAGGTTGAAATTGAATTGTCCATCGGTCCGAGGACGGGAACAATACGCTCTTCTAACGAGACGGTGTTCGGTCGTCGACCAGCACGCTCCGAGTCATTGTCCCGAGATCAGAGTTGGAGAGTCTTGACTTTCTGTTGCACCACCTTCTTCACATTTGCTCAAAATAATAAAAACTAAATCCAAACAAAAGCTCAACAGCCTCTTGGCAGAAGAGGCGTGAAGCTGTTGAACGTCACTTTCGAGCGCCGCTGACACGACGCTCGGATCATAGAACACCATCAATACCACACCTAGGTAGAATAAATCAGATAAGACGCTCGGTTTGGGATTCCTCAAGGCAGCCAGTTTTCTATGTTTATCAAAAATAAATCCTTAAAACCAATCTTTGCCTTTTCCCTTGTCCACATTCACTCCTCCTTGGCCTCCCCTATCCACCTACCATCCCCACGATCACTTTTCTTATTGAAAATCTGCAAGGCTGACATGCAAATGGGGCTTATTAAATCCTATTAGGCCGTCTGTCAGCCGCCAGCAGAGAGAGGGAGGGACACAGCGAAGAAGAAAAAAATTACAGTTAAAAGACGAAACAAAGTGATGAAACCACGGAAAAACAAAGGGCTGGAAATAAGTAAAGAAATTATGCTTTTTATTACAAACTTTTCCAACACGTTGCACTGCAAACTAAACATTTCTCAAAATACATCGTTAATACGAGGAAAGCAACACGAGGACCACATATGGCACACTATACCCCCGTCAAACTGTGGTACAATCATTTATAGCAATGGTCGGGATGAGCAAATACCTAGTTTAAACTTTGACCTTGAAGCTGGGGTGGTAAAAAAAAGTGTACGCAACACACCGTCTAGTGGCGATGCCCTGAACTAATTCAAGTTATGATGTGTGGTCTAGTAAGCTGTGAAGAACAATACAGTACTGTGGGAGCCGTCTGAAGGTTTGGATCCAATGAATTCGACCGACCAACCAAGTTAGACCTATGCATTCTAGAGACGCATCAATCAGTTTTCCTATTTTGGATTTTCCTAAACTTTTGACCTGACCGGCAATTTTGGCCCATTTTAGGGATGCACGATATTGGATTTTTGGCCAATACAGTATCTGATATGCCAATATGTTAAAACTTATTTGGCCGATAACTGATACCATTTTTTTTCTTCTAGATCTACTTACTACATAGCTTTCTCTGTTGTGGGATTGAAATAATACATTATTCGCATGGTCTTTGTCAATTTGGCCGGCTACCAAATGCAGATGCCAAAAAGGGGGTTGAAAATGATGTAACACTTCAACAACTTAGATTATGTTTAATATCAAATTTATTCATGACGTTTACTCTCTCTAACGCAATGACAACACTCAAACAGTGCAAATTTGTAAATTTTCACAAATCGAAACATAACAGCACGCGTGACATCATAACGCTGTACTGGCGCTGCAGGCATCCTTGTCACTGGGGTTTCATACAAAAACAGTATATACACACATATACAGGTAGTCCTCGACTTACGACGGTCTCGAGTTACGACGTTTCGCGGTTACGACGCATCTCCCATTAAATAAATAAATAAATTAAAAAAATTATATAAATTTTAAATTTTTATTTTGAAAGCCGAGTTACACAGTTTCCGGTTTCCAGTTTTACGTATTAAACGTAGCTGCGAAGGAATTCTGCCCTGTACTCTCTAAGAAAGCTAAGTCTGGTCCTCTGGCCATTCAAAAAACAAAACAAAACTGTACTGTGAACCATGTTTTACGTCGTAAATGGAATGGAATATGGCAAATGGACCGAGCTGGACGGCGGTTTTACGTCGTAAACGCAATAGAAAATACGGAGGAGGGACGGAGGGGCTTCACCACAGCATCCCAGTCGGAAATTAGCTCATTTTTCCCTTCATTATGGCTCCCAAATGTATGTGTTTTTTGATAATTATGTAGGGTACTGTGTTAGGATAGGCTAAGTACTTGGTAAAATATAGTACTGTGCGTATAAGGTGAAGTATGTACGTATGTTCTGGAATATGGCAAATGGACCGAGCTGGACGGCGGTTTTACGTCGTAAACGCAATAGAAAATACGGAGGAGGGACGGAGGGGCTTCACCACAGCATCCCAGTCGGAAATTAACTCATTTTTCCCTTCATTATGGCTCCCAAATGTATGTGTTTTTTGATAATTATGTAGGGTACTGTGTTAGGATAGGCTAAGTACTTGGTAAAATATAGTACTGTGCGTATAAGGTGAAGTATGTACGTATGTTCTGACTTACGTCGAAATTTGGTTTAAGACGTCGCGTAGGAATGAATCTCCGTCGTAAGTCGAGGACTACCTGTATATGTATATATAAACAGTACCTTTTACATCAGTGAATTATTTTGATGGATTGGCCAATGTCAGCTACTGTATTTAACTTTATCGCTAATATCAGCCGATACCGATACCATGCCAATAATATCATGCATCCCTAGCCCATTCCAATGTTTAGCTAGAAAACTATAACTGGTGTTAGAGAATACTGCATATTTAACCAGAGACAGGTGGAATGCGAGATGAGTCATAGTCAAATGTCAAAGTCAAAGTCAACTTTATTGTCAGAACTGCAATATGTACAGGACATACACAGGACCGAAATTGCGTTTCTCTCAGTCCCTCGGTGCAACAGTAACCATCTAAACACTAAACACTAAAACATTTAATAAACATAAGCATAAAATAGTAAAAGTGTAACACTGTCCTGAGTTTTTTCATAATAGTATAAAAGTATGAAAATTTACACCAACACTGAAACACCAAACACCCCTAAAACACCAAACACCCAATGAACATAAGCATAAAATGAAATAATAAAAGTGTAATACTGTCCTGAGTTTTTGCATAGTAGTATAAAAAGTATAAAAAGTATATCTATAAAATAAACTGAAGGTTCTAGCATTGACATTTGCAAAGAGTGGCACAGCAGCATATAAGTTAATGTACACAGTATATGTATGAGGTATTTGATGTTGGTATATAGGCAAAGTGGCATATGCAGTGAGGCACATAAGGCACATTTGGCATCCTTAGATAAGGCTAGTCAGAGAATGCTGTATATGTATCTGCAGTAGTGTAGATAAAAGTAGTGTAAATGTAAACAGTAGTAATAAATGTAAAGCAGTAGTAATAAATGTAAACCGTATTAATAAATGTAAACAGTGAATGTAAACAGTAGTATGACTATAGGCAGTAATGTAATACAAACATTAGTGCAAATATGAGAAGTAGTGCAAACTGAATGAGCACATGACCGAGAGTTTAGTGAATAACCCGTTTGATGACACAGAGTCCAGTGTTAAAATCTTTGTGTTGAGTGGTAATGTGTGAGAAAGTTTTTTGTGTTAAGGCAGTTCAAATGGGAGGGGAGGCAGAGCAGGCAGAGTGTTTAGCATTCTGACTGCCTGATGAACAGAGCTGTCTCTCAGTCTACTGGTACGAGCCTGGAGACTCCTCAGTCTCCTCCCTGATGGCAGCAGTCTAAAGCGGCTGTGTAGTGGGTGTGTGGGATCACCTGCCATGCAGAGGGCTTTCCGAGTGAGGCGTTTGCTGTGTAAGTCCTGCAGTGAGGGCAAGGAGGTGCCGACGATCTTCTCAGCTGCTCTCACGATGCGCTGGAGGCTCTTGCGGCATGATGCAGTACATGCACCAAACCACACCGTGATGCAGCTGGTCAGGACACTTTCTATGGCACCCCTGTAGAAGGTGCACATGATGGGGGTTGAAGCTCCAGCCCTTTTCAGCTTGCGGAGAAAGTAGAGGCGCTGGTGAGCCTTCTTGGCCAGTGCTGCAGTGTTCCTGCTCCAGGACAGGTCCTTCGAGACGTGCACTCCCAGGAACTTGGTGCTGTCCACTCTCTCCACTGCGGTGCTGTTGATGGTCAGAGGGGCATGTTGTGCATCCCTCTTCCTGAAGTCCACGACAATCTCCTTTGTCTTCTCCACGTTGAGAGTGAGATTGTTGTGTCCGCACCACAAGGCCAAGCGGCTCACCTCGTTCCTGTAGTCCGTCTCATCGTTGTTGCTGATGAGACCTACCACTGTTGTGTCGTCCGCAAACTTGATGAAGTGGTTGGAGCTGTACGATGGTGTGCAGTCGTGTGTTAGCAGGGTGAATAGAAGGGGGCTCAGCACACATCCTTGTGGGGCCCCTGTGTTCAATGTGATGGTGCTAGATGTGTTACTCCCGATCCGTACTGTCTGTGGTCTCCCGGTCAGGAAGTCTAGCAGCCAGTTACACATTGAGGTGTTCAGCCCCAGACTGTCCAGTTTATGGATGAGCTGTTGGGGGATGATGGTGTTGAATGCCGAGCTGAAGTCGATGAACAGCATTCTAACATAAGAGTCCTTCGTGTCCAGATGTGTGAGAGCTGTGTGGAGGGCAGAGGAGATGGCATCGTCGGTTGAGCGATTAGGTCGGTATGCAAATTGGAAGGGATCCAGGGAGGCAGGGAGGACAGATGTGATGCTTTTCATGACTAGCCGTTCAAAGCACTTCATCAGGATGGGGGTGAGTGCTACTGGGCGATAGTCATTGAGGCATGCGGGCGTTGCCTTCTTTGGGACAGGGATGATGGTGGTGGCTTTGAAACAGGTGGGGACGATGGCCTGGCTCAGTGAGATGTTAAAGATGTCCGTGAAGACCGCTGCGAGTTCCCTTGCACAGTCCTTCAGCACACGACCAGGTATGTTGTCAGGACCAGAGGCCTTCCGGGCGTTAATCTTGATAAATGATCGCCTTACGCTGTCTGAGGACAGCGCCAGCACCTGGCCATCAGGAGAGGGGGGGAGTTTATGTGCAGGTGTGCTGTTACTTGCCTCAAACCGAGCAAAGAACTCATTCAGTTCATTCAGCGTAGAGGTTGAGCTGTCACAGGTCTGGGGGGATGGTTTGTAGTTTGTGATGGTCTGTATTCCCTGCCACAGACTGCGTGTATCCTTGCTGTCCTTGAAACGGTGAGCTATTTTCCTGGAATACTGCTCCTTGGCCTTTCTGATGCCCAGATCCAGGTTCTTTCTGGCTGCCCTCAGGCCCACCTGATCTCCCGCTTTGAAGGCAGCATTCCTGGCTCTCAGGAGTCTGTAAACCTCAGCTGTCAGCCATGGCTTCTGATTAGCCCGAACAGTGATGGTTTTGAGGTTGGTTACATCATCAATGCACTTGGTGATGTATGAACATACAGTGTCTGAGTACTCCTGGAGACATGTGTTGTTGTTTGTGGTAGCAGCTTCTTTGAACATACCCCAATCTGTGGTGTCAAAACAGTCCTGGAGTGCCTCTGAAGACCCCTCTGGCCACACTCGTATCTGCTTGCGGACTGGTTTTGTGACTTTCACCAGTGGCCTGTATGCTGGCTTTAGCATAACACAGATATGGTCAGAAGCACCAATGTGGGGGAGGGGGAGGGCTCTGTAGGCATTTTTCATGGTGGTGTAAACTTGGTCCAGTGTATTGTTTCCTCTTGTTGCAAAGTTTATGTTTCTGTATGTTTTTGGAAATACACTCTTTAAATCTGCTTGGTTGAAATCACCAGCCGTGATGAGAAAAGCATCAGGATGGGCTGTTTGCTGCTCACTGATGTGCAGATATAGTTCATTCAGAGCCTCACTTCTAACTTTGCTGTTGGAGCTTGGAGGGATATATACAGCAACAATCATAACAGCTGTAAATTCCCTCGGTAAATAAAACGGTCTGCATTTAATAGTCATAAACTCCACTAAAGGTGAGCAGTGTTTGTAGACCACAGCAGCATCCAGGCACCATGCTTTGTTGATGTAAACACACAGCCCCCCTCCCCGTGTCTTACCTCCCTCGAGGGTTCGGTCTGCTCTGTAGCATGTTAGCTGCCCTAACTGAACAGCATGGTCCGGAACGTTGTTGTTGAGCCGTCTCTCACAGTCTTTTTTTGTCGTTCGTAGCAGGCGTATATAATCCAGTTTATTGTCCAAGGAGCGCACGTTAGCCAAAAACATGGATGGGATCGCCGGTTTGTGTGGGCTAGCTGCTAGCCTAGCACTGATACCTCCGCGTTTACCCCGCTTCTGTTTCCTGTCACGCCGCTTGTCGCGTTTCCAATGCGGGCGCGATGGAGGGAGGCTCGGTAGCCTGGCCCTCGCCATTCCTGCACAGCTCCGCTCAATTCTATTTCCCTTCACTGCTGGGTCTGGGATTTGTCTCATAGACAACGATTTCTCCGGTCGATTTTTGACCGGACCAATCAGAGAACAGAAGGCAGATTGGCGGATTACCGGACCAATCAGAGAACAGAAGGCGGAGTTTTGAACGACGTTGACTGACGTCGTCAGTTAAAATGGCTGCCGCCACGAAGGAATTTTCCAGAAAACAAGGTAAAAAACTATTATTTCTTTCCTGAGAAAAACTATATTTCTTAGCTGACGTTATATCAGAAGTGTTCCTGAGCTTAACAGTTCCTAAATCAATTCACGAAATGGTCAAATCTGCTGGATTTAAATAGTTTCGGTTTGACATTTTCCAAACAGCCTCAGGGTGCGCTACGAAAATAAATGATAAAAAATCGAATTTTATCTCAAATGTTTCATCCAGGCCAACAGTCAGTAAATTAAAGACATATAATTACACACTGGTAGCAGAAAAAATATCCACCGAGTGGTTTCTGAGCTTTTTATCTGAATAGCCTGGACCTCGCCAGGCTAAGCTAACAAAACTCCGCCTTCTGTTCTCTGATTGGTCCGTTCAAAAATCGAACGGAGAAATCGTTTTCTATGGGAGGAATGCCAGACCCTAGTCAGAAGCAAAGTGAAGGACAGGGTGTGGTTTTAACCAGGCTAGAGGCTCGGTGCTGACTCCCAGAGCAGGTCCCAGTCACTCCGCTTGTTGCGCTTCCACTGCGGGCGCGATGAAGCGAGGCTCGGGGCTGGCTTCCAGAGCAGGCCACAGTTCCGTAGCTTCTCCTGGAGCTCACTGTTTATTTCCAAATGAGCGGTTTTTCCAACATCAATCAGGTTCACGGATGTACTTGCGTTCTGAACACGTAGACATGACGGAGACGTGACGGCACATTGCGGCATGCAGGACAAAGACAAAAACACCGTGTTCTCGGGAGAGAGAGAAGCCGCAGCGAGTGCTTGCGCCGCCATCTTGGATCAGCTGAGAGTTCAGGGTATCTGGGCATCTTGTTTCTGAGTGATGGTAGGATGGTGTGGGAGATGGTTCAATTGATTGGGGACCTGTCTTCAGAAATGAGGGCATTGCTTCAGTAAGTCAGAGTGAAGAAGTTGAGTCTAAAGGCAAAGTTCCGGATTTACTGGTCTGTCTACGTTCCAACCCTCACCTGTAGTCATGAGGTTTGGATCAGGACTGAAAACAAACTACAGGTAATCCCCGACTTACGAGGGGCTGACCTACGAGGTTCCGGATTTACGAGGTTATCATATTTATGTTTATGTTTATGTTTATTAAATTTGTTCTTTTTTTTTTTTACAAAAGAAACAATACAAGACAATCTCATTAAATGATAGTGTACAAAATGTAAAAAAAATGAAAGGTAGCAGAAAGAAGAATAAATCTTATTATATCTGCCCCTTACTTACAACAATCAGATTAAACAACAATAATCAGCCATGTAAACAATAATAATCTTCAACCAACTTTTTCCAACAATCAGATTAAACAATAATAATCTTCAACCAACAGTACAAAATGACTAACTCTTTCTAATTTTCTAATTGATACAATACACATTACGCTATTTCATATATTTTTTTAACACATTTGTTTTGATCATTTTTTTAAATGTAAACATTGACTTGGCATTTTTAACTACATTCTCCAAGCCATTCCATAATCTAATTCCCTGGATTGAGGTAGAACGTCCCTTCAAACTGGTTCTGAATTGTGGTTTTACAAACAACTCTGTCCCCTTAAGATTATAACAACTTTGTCTTTTAACAAAGTGCATTTGGATATTTAAAGGTAATGCATTATTTTGAGCTCTATACATAACTGATAAAATATTATAGTCTACCAAATCATGGAACTTCAATAACTTTAGGTGATAGAATAATGTACTTGATGGATGACGGTAATGCTTTCTAGTGATAATTCTTACAGCTCTTTTCTGTAATACAAAAATAGGTTTTGTGATTGTTTTACACGCATTCCCCCAAACATCAATGCAATAGATTAAGTGTGGAACAATGATTGTGTTATACAACAAATACAGAGCTTTATCATTCAATAGGTCTCTGACTTTGTACAGTACTGCAATCGATTTAGCTATTTTTATTCTTACAGAATTTATGTGTTGTTTCCATGTCAGTTTGTCATCAATGATAACACCCAAAAACTTCACCTCACTCACTCTACAAATCTCAACATCCTCAATTTTGAGTGGAACATCAACAGTTTTCTTTTTGTTACTGAATATCATGTAATTAGTTTTATCTAAATTCAAAGATAATTTGTTTAATTTAAACCAAGTTTGTATTTTTATAAATTCTGTTTTCATCATATCCAAAATCTGTTTTATGTCTTTACCCGAACAGAAAAATGTGGTGTCATCGGCAAAAAGAACACATTTAAGAAGTCCTGACACATTTACCAAGTCATTCACATATAAAATAAATAACTTTGGTCCAAGCACAGAGCCCTGAGGAACTCCACAAGTGATATCACGGAGGTCAGATCTAACATCATTTATTTGCACAAACTGTTTCCTATCTTTCAAATAGCTAGATACCCACTGTAATGCTGGTCCTCTAATACCATATTTATTTAGTTTTTCAAGGAGAATGGTGTGGTCAATGGTATCAAATGCTTTTTTTAGATCAACAAAAACACTAACACAGTACTGTTTATGATTGACAGCAGTAGTTATTTGTTCCATTAAATCCACGAGAGCCTAACAGCTCTATATATCTATATATACCGGTAATCTATATAATATATCTAAATATATATATATATAATCTATAACAGCTCTAATGAAACCAGGATGATGAGTTACAACAACATTTAATCTCCTTTTGGGATTAATAAAGTATTTTTCAATTGAATTGTATTGAATTACTTTGAAAGTCTTCTGCTTTTTGCTGTTAGTGAACATCAGTTGTTTCAGCTTCAGGTCACTGTAAGCTGTTTGGAGGAGTAATGACTGCTTTTTGTTGAGACAAGTTTTATGAAGTCAGATCATTAGCCAAAAGATGCTTGTTCAAATGATTTGTTGTGATAAATGTTAGCATGTAATGTTGGCAAATAAATGGCAAAGACAGCTAAAAAGACATTGAGGAAGTGTTATTTTATGCCAAAGGAAGCAGGTTAATGTAGGAGTTCTGCTCTGCGAGCTTCTCGCAGCCACAAGAGAGCACCAATCAGCCACACCTGTGGACCATCACCTTGATGAGCTGCAGGAGTATAAAAGGCTGCAGAGGACAACCCGTCAGCGCTGGAGCATTACCTGCCGATGGTAGTTGTGTTTCTGACCCTTTACTTGTTGTGATTCAAGTAACATCCCAGGACATCCTTGTAAAAGAGATTAATAATCTCAATGGATTTATTTTTTGGTAAAATAAAGGTTTAAATAAAAAAACAAGATGAATGATTACTTGTGCTCCTTCGTGCTAACAGGGTTATCTCTTCCGCCCACCTGTTTCTGGGATGTCCTTTGTGGTAGAGCTGTCATTTCTAGCCTGAACTCGGGTCACGGCCCAGCCCGACCCAGACTAGGGCCGGGCCATAAAAATGTGCGGGTTGG
>JBBPBX010010275.1:39110-58218 GCA_038048925.1 Garcialebias charrua | reverse complement strand
AAAACAAGTAAAATCAATAACCTAAGATCAAAAGTAGAATCATGAGGAGGTAGAGTATGCTCGGTTGAAAAGAAAGGTCTTCAAGCCGCTCTTAAAGTCAACCACAGACTGTGGGGCTCTCAGACAGTCAGGAAGAGAGTTCCACAGGCGGGGGGCAGCCACACTGAAAGCCCGGTCTCCCATGGTCCTTAATTTGGTTCTCGGAATGTGAAGGAGATTACTGTTCTGTGACCGCAGCGACCGGGTGGATGAGTATGGAATAAGAATATCCTTCAGATAATCTGGTGAAGCTCCATGTAAGCATTGATGTGTAATGAGAGCAGTTTTGTACTGAATTCTGTAGGCGACAGGAAGCCAATGAAGGTTATGGAGAATGGGCGTAATATGTTCAAATTTACGAACTCTCAACAAGATCCTTGCTGCACTGTTTTGAATATATTGAATAAGAATAAACACTGCAAAATATCACATCATGCTGATGCTGATCTGTTTTCTTGTTGCTGTGTTCATCTGTGATCATCTGCTCATACAGACTCGTGTTCGTGCTGCTGTTTGTAATGATGTTTTTCTACTACATTAGGGCTTAGTGTATTTCTAGTTGATGTTTTTCTTAGTTAATTCTAGATGTTATTACTGTTTTTCTCTTGCATTTGTTGTTGGATGTAACTGGGACCCTGCACATAATCTCGTTTTCATCACATGTACCACATGCGGTGCAAATGACAATAAAGACTCTCTGACTCTCTGACTCTGACAGATATATTTGTTATGCCACAATACAGAACTAGTTTAAAGAGTAGGTCTACTTTAGTACAGGGAATAGGACTGAGGAATGGTTTGGAAACCGAAACTAAAACTTGCTATTAAAATTGCAAAGTCAATATCTATATTTAAGAAAATGACTAAAACAAAATTTCTGTACAAATATTCATAAATTGGTTTACATGCAAATTAATATATATGGTTTTGTGTGAAAAATCATTTAATATCTTATATTTTTTTATATATGCGATTGCTATTTGAATTGATTGTTAATTTTGTTTGAAGAAGGGGCAGAAATAATGAGACTTTTTTCTTCTTCTGCCTCCTTTCATTTCATGTATTGTTTTGTTTTATAATGTGGTTTTGTAAATAATTTTCTTGTGTTTTTACAATTTGAAATGAATCAATTTAATAAAAAATAAAAAATAAAAAAATTAAACCAGGTGGGAATCCAACCAGAGTCTTTGGAGTGGACAACCGACGCGTTCCCCGCGGGACCACTGAGGCATGTTTATCTTTCAAGGTCCACATTTCTTTTAAACGAACCGCCTCCCATGAAATCCTGGCTAGACCCCCCCGAGGAGAGAAACTTTCCGAGGTATGCAGTGGGAGGGAAGAGGGAGGGATTTATTATAATGTATCCCCCACGTCTTGCCAAGTATAAACACTCAATGCGGTCTGTGACACACACGCAATTGCGTCATCGCTGGGTTCACTCAACGGGGGGTAAAAGACGTGAGACAAGAAGTATAAACCAGGCTTTACACGGAACTTCACCTGATTATCTAAAGGACATTCTTGCACCATATTCATCCACCCGGTCTCTACGATCACAGAACAGTAATCTCATTCACATTCCACGAACCAAATTGAGGACCATGGGAGACCGGGCATTCTGTGTGGCTGCCCCCCACCTGTGAAACTCCCTCCCTGACTACCTGAGAGCTCCACAGTCACTGGTTGACTTTGAACAAGGCTTAAAGACTTTTCTTTTTAAGCGAGCCTACTCTGCCTCCACATGATTTTATCTTTGATCTTAGTTGATATTATCATTGATTTTACTTGATTTTATCACTTGTTTTTCTTTGATCTTTGATTTTTGTTGCACTTTGTAGCACTTTGAGATTTTTGTTAATGAAAAGTGCGTTATAAATTAAATTCATTATTATTATTATTATTATTATTATTATTATTATTATTATTATTATTATTATTATTATTATTATTATTATTATTATTAACTGCATTAAATATACTGTAAATTAAATTAAACATCTAGACATTTGAAAATCTGGACATTTCCTCACAAAAGCTTTTCCACAACTAGTGGTAGGGATGTGTTGGTCAGAGATTATGGATGGTTTTAACTACTATGGCTGAGAATGTTAACTCTGCCCAGTGCCCATGAACCATATGTTTATATTAGCCTGTCTGTGAGGCCGGAGACGAGATCTGCCTCGCTTCAACGTTTCTCTGGACATTTTGATCAAAGTGTTGTGGCTGAGAGTCTCACAGGGCTGAGCTCGAGCACTGCAAACAAATCTTTGATTGAAAAGGTAGCTTTAGTTGTTGTTTGTTAGCAAAATATGTGCACAAGCATGAAAATAATATTAAGTAAGCAAATGTAATTTCCTGCTAAAATGCAGAGTGAATGAAAAATAAAAGTCTGAAATTAGCAGAAAGAGACTGAAAGGAGCAAAAAGTGTTGAGACTATTTAAAAGAATCACAAAAAGTAAATTGGGGAGTGGTGGTGCAGAGGTTTCAGAAGGTGGGCCTGTGATCAGAAGGTCGCCGGTTCAACTCCACGTGCAAAGTTCAAAATGTGGGTGTGAAAGGTGAAGCACCCACACCTGCCTCCACCCTCATTTGTCCCACTCTGAGCCCTTGAGCAAGGCCCTTAACCCCCACCACGTGGGGCACTAAACACCTGCAGCTCTCTGCTCCACACAGAGGGCTGTGGTAGCTCGGTGTCTGTGGTCGTGTCAGGAAGAACATCCAGCGTCAAATACTAAAAAACAATCACCAAGACTTTGTACGAGTAAGTTTGCTGGGCGACCCCTGAAGAAGGGAGCAGCCGAAAGAAGAAGAAACAGCTAAAATTTGCAGAAATTACCTAAAAGAAGCTGAAAAAGCAGAAAAAATGTGATTATTAGAAAAAAGCTGAAGCAGAGCCGAAGCTGAACGAGCAGCAACAGGTTGTAACAGCTCCATTCATTTTCAATGAGGAAAAACATGGCCGACAAAGCTCAGTATTACAAAAAGTATAAATGTCACAGATAGCAAAAGCCCCAGCAGGAATGTCCTGAATGAGCCGAAGGTTTTGAGACATGAGCGTTGTTGAAGCAGGACATTGACAGAACGAGCTACGTGCTGAAAAATGGGCCTCAGGGGTGAGAATGATTCAGAAGATAAGAACTGTACGTCAAGTGATGCCACACCTCACTAACAGAACACAACTTTCCATAATTAGTTTTCCACATAATGAGCTGAAAATGTGACACGGCAGCAGCTTCCCTACATGCTGTGACATCTCGTCTGTTGAAAACTGCTTCGTCAGATCCAAGAAGTAAACCGAATCATTTGACGAAACTCTGCTTTCTGGTTTGACATCGTGTAAAAGTGAAGTTCCCTCAAACCACTGAAGTCCTCTGAAGGTTCCTGTGTCCGGTCCCCTTCCTTTGCCCTTGAGCCTACAACTTTGATTTGTGTAACCACAGACAGTTTCAGGTTCTGCTCTTCCTCTGAGACGTGGCTCGTCTTCAAGACTTTATGGCAAAAAGAAGAAAAAGAACTCCAAGAAGAAGTTCTGAAGCAACGAGAAGAGCTGGAGCCTCGCTCCTGGCAGGATCCAGCTGCAGTTTTCATCTGGAGCTGCAGGAAAGAAGAACTTTGGACTTTTTGTCCTCACACATTCCTTCAGAGGACGCCGGCCTCCAGCCTGTGTACACACACTCCCTGCGGAGACGCAACAAAAGGTAGGAATCCAGGGAACAAGCAGTGGACTCCAGTTTTCCTCCTCCCCCTAACATTTTTTGTCCTTGGGCACCCTCCACCCCCCCCCTCAGACAAGCCTTGGTGAAACACCACAGACAATCTGTGATTTCCACAAACTCACCAGATAGTTCATGTTGTCCCTGCGGCTCTGGGCAGCAGTTGGAGCTCCAGGCCAAGGTTTGAACTCCTCCCTCCTTCACTTGGTGAGCTCGTCTTCTCTCCAGTCCTGTTTCAGCAGTGATCCAGATCCAGACTCATCCTGACTCTTCCTGATCTTACACAACAACAAGGAGACTGCACGGCCCATTTACCAGAACCCAGTCTTCCTGCCCTGGTCCCTCTCGCCCTCCTGCCAGAGGAAAAGAGGGAGGAGTGTGTATCCTGACATGTCACTTCCTGTGGGATCCAGTCTGACCCTTGGCCCACCCAGGGCCTCCTCCAGCCCGTCTCTCTCTCCCCCCCTGGCTGTGAGAGGCTGGAGGTGCTCTGCAGAGAACTGAGAACCTGAACGCCTCGCCGTGAACCTGAACGCCTCGCCGTGAGGAGACAGGCCCTAAAATAAAGAGAGCGCTCCAACGGGAACGTTCTCGTCCATGAATCATCTCCTTCACATCCCAACAGGGAACTGGACCAGAACAAGCAGAAAGACCTGAAACAGGAACCAGTCCATCTGCAAACCACCACACGAGCTTTATTTCTACAGGTTAGTGTCATCGAGCCTCGTTCTGGTTTACAGACAACGACGGTCGTGTAAAAACATTTAAAACGAAAAGTAAAAAGAAGAAACAAAAAGAAAAACAGCAACATTATAAAGACACGTAAAACACTAAAAACAGGAACATGGCTGCTCTTTGAACTTAGCAGATGGTTAAAATCTGAGGTCACGGTCGAGAGCTTCAACCAAAATCATGAACCTGAACAAGAGAGAGAGAGAGAGAGTTCTGTAAGAACCCAGAACCAAAAACTAAAAGAACCAGGTTCAGGACTGAAGGAACCAGATGTTGGAACCTAAAGAGTTCCCTCACCCCCGACAATCTGCTGCTTCTGTGTTTCTAAATGAATTAAAGTTTTTATTTGTTCAACAGTTGGACCATTTAAAATGAGTTTATTTTCCATCAACTACTAAATACTGGTCTGCTAACACACACACACACCACGCGCGCACACGCACACACACACACACACACACACACACACACAGCAGCATCTTCAGCTGACCCACAGACAGCCCCACACAGACCGACCCACCAGAACAAGATGCAAGGTCCACACCAGGCTAAAGGTCCACACCAGGCTAAAGGTCCACACCAGGCTAAAGGTCCACACCAGGCTAAAGGTCCACACCAGGCTAAAGGTCCACACCAGGCTAAAGGTCCACACCAGGCTAAAGGTCCACACCAGGCTAAAGGTCCACACCAGGCTAAAGGTCCACACCAGGCTAAAGGTCCACACCAGGCTAAAGGTCCACACCAGGCTAAAGGTCCACACCAGGCTAAAGGTCCACACCAGGCTAAAGGTCCACACCAGGCTAAAGGTCCACACCAGGCTAAAGGTCCACACCAGGCTAAAGGTCCACACCAGGCTAAAGGTCCACACCAGGCTAAAGGTCCACACCAGGCTAAAGGTCCACACCAGGCTAAAGGTCCACACCAGGCTAAAGGTCCACACCAGGCTAAAGGTCCACACCAGGCTAAAGGTCCACACCAGGCTAAAGGTCCACACCAGGCTAAAGGTCCACACCAGGCTAAAGGTCCACACCAGGCTAAAGGTCCACACCAGGCTAAAGGTCCACACCAGGCTAAAGGTCCACACCAGGCTAAAGGTCCACACCAGGCTAAAGGTCCACACCAGGCTAAAGGTCCACACCAGGCTAAAGGTCCACACCAGGCTAAAGGTCCACACCAGGCTAAAGGTCCACACCAGGCTAAAGGTCCACACCAGGCTAAAGGTCCACACCAGGCTAAAGGTCCACACCAGGCTAAAGGTCCACACCAGGCTAAAGGTCCACACCAGGCTAAAGGTCCACACCAGACTAAAGGTCCACACCAGGCTAAAGGTCCACACCAGGCTAAAGGTCCACACCAGGCTAAAGGTCCACACCAGGCTAAAGGTCCACACCAGGCTAAAGGTCCACACCAGGCTAAAGGTCCACACCAGGCTAAAGGTCCACACCAGGCTAAAGGTCCACACCAGGCTAAAGGTCCACACCAGGCTAAAGGTCCACACCAGGCTAAAGGTCCACACCAGGCTAAAGGTCCACACCAGGCTAAAGGTCCACACCAGGCTAAAGGTCCACACCAGGCTAAAGGTCCACACCAGGCTAAAGGTCCACACCAGGCTAAAGGTCCACACCAGGCTAAAGGTCCACACCAGGCTAAAGGTCCACACCAGGCTAAAGGTCCACACCAGGCTAAAGGTCCACACCAGGCTAAAGGTCCACACCAGGCTAAAGGTCCACACCAGGCTAAAGGTCCACACCAGGCTAAAGGTCCACACCAGGCTAAAGGTCCACACCAGGCTAAAGGTCCACACCAGGCTAAAGGTCCACACCAGGCTAAAGGTCCACACCAGGCTAAAGGTCCACACCAGGCTAAAGGTCCACACCAGGCTAAAGGTCCACACCAGGCTAAAGGTCCACACCAGGCTAAAGGTCCACACCAGGCTAAAGGTCCACACCAAGCTAAAGGTCCACACCAGGCTGAAGGTCCTGCTGGACCTGGACTCAGATTTCTGTTTATGGTTGGTGTGTCTTGCACTGTAGCAGATGTGTAACAGGTGTGCAGTAGATGTGCATCAAATCTGCAGCAGGTGTGCAGCAGATGTGCAGATGTGTAACAGGTGTGCAGTAGATGTGCATCAGATGTGCATCAGATGTGCAACAGGTGTGCAAGAGACGTGCAGCAGGTGTGCAGCAGACATGCAGCAAATGTGCAGCAGACGTGCCACAGGTGTGCAGCAGATGTGTAACAGGTGTGCAGTAGATGTGCATCAGATGTGCAGCAGGTGTGCAGCAGGTGTGCAGCATGTGTGCAGATGTGTAACAGGTGTGCAGTAGATGTGCATCAGATGTGCAGCAGGTGTGCAAGAGACGTGCAGCAGGTGTGCAGCAGACATGCAGCAAATGTGCAGCAGATGTGCAGCAGGTGTGCAGCAGATGTGTAACAGGTGTGCAGTAGATGTGCGTCAGATGTGTCGTAGGTGTGCAAGAGACGTGCAGCAGGTGTGCAGATGTGTAACAGGTGTGCAGTAGATGTGCATCAGATGTGCAGCAAGTGTGCAAGAGACGTGCAGCAGGTGTGCAGCAGACATGCAGAAAATGTGCAGCAGGTGTGCAACAGATGTGTAACAGGTGTGCATAGATGTGCATCAGATGTGCAGCAGGTGTGCAAGAGATGTGCAGCAGGTGTGCAGCAGACGTGCAGATGTGTAACAGGTGTGCAGTAGATGTGCATCAGATGTGCATCAGATGTGCAGCAGGTGTGCAACAGACGTGCAGCAGATGTGCAACAGGTGTGCAGCAGATGTGCAGCAGGTGTGCAGCAGGTGTGTAACAGGTGTGCAGTAGATGTGCAACAGGTATGCAGCAGGTGTGCAGCAGATGTGCAACAGGTGTGCAGCAGATGTGCAGCAGAGGTACAGCAGACATGCAGCAAATGTGCAGCAGACGTGCAGAAGGTGTGCAGCAGATGTTCAGCAGGTGTGCAGCAGGTGTGTAGCAGGTGTGAAAAAAAGAAAGAAGCGGGTGAAGATGATGGATGGATGGATGGATGGATGAATGAATGAATGAATGAATGATGGATGATGGATGGATGGATGAATGAATGAATGAATGATGGATGATGGATGATGGATGGATGTTTCTTCTGTACCTATTTTAAACTGTAACTTCTTCAGCTTTCAGTTTTTCCTACAGTCATGTTTGACAATGTTCTGTTGTTCAGGACCAAACTGTTTTTACACATACTTTTTTAAACATCTTGTTATTTAGAACATTTTTCTTCACTGAAATGAAAAACTCTTCAAATCATTTTAAACTTTGTTTTCTTAACTTCAGCTTTTATATTCTGTTCTGCTCGTTTCGCCTTTCAGCTGTTTTGGCCTAAATTTTGATTTAAAAATGACCCAAGATTAAAAACACAAGATTTGAGAACCACTGCGAGACTTCTGTGAACACAACAATGACAACATCTAAGTTTTATAGATTCAGAGCTAAAGCTAGCTGTGGTAGTAGCTGAGCATCATTTACAACCTGCAAGCAGAACGTGAACGCTTGCGTGCAAATCCATGGGCGAAACGTGTTCTTTCATTAAAGACGGTATTCACTGCAAAGTACCGGAGTTAATTTCTCACTCCATGCTGAAAGGCCTACCTGGACATGTGGAGACCCCTGAAGGCAGCCAAACAATCTACAGAACATCTGGAGGGTCAACAGAACATACAACACACACAGGAAACACGTAAAACTGCTGTTTGTTCTTCAGAGTCACATATTTATGGTTTAAACAGTGAAGTACATTTCCTTCATCTGAACTAAACCTGCACATCTATTCTGTGTTCGTCTGTCTCTCTTTTGTCTTTTCACACTCCAGCCAGTGGTCTGCACTTCCTGAGCCCGGTTCTGGTTCTGCTGGAGGTTTCTAACTGTTGGAAGAATGTTCTGTGGACGATGAGACCAAAATTAATATTTTCGGTTTAAATAAAAAGTGTTGTGTTTGGAGAAAGGACAACAGCATTCCTGCAGAATAACCTGATCCCATCTGTGAAACATGGTGGTGGTAGTATCATAGTTTGGGCCACCAGGTACTGAAAGCAAAGTTACCACTAATGTGTAATATTGGATCACTTTCCTCAATAAATAAATGACCAGGTCTAATATTTTGTCTCGTTTGTTTAACTGGGTTCTCTTCATCTACAAGCCCAAAACCAGAAAAGTTGGCACGTTGTGCAAATCGCAAATAAAAACAGAATACAATGACTTGCAAATCTTTTTCAACCCATATTCAACTGAATAGAATGCAAAGACAATATATTTAATGTTCGAACGGAGAAACTTTATTTTGTTTTGCAAATAACCATTAACTTAGAATTCAATGGCAGCAACACATTGCAAAAAAGTTGGCACAGGGACATATTTACCACTGTGTTACATCGCCTTTCCTTTTAACAACACTCAGTAAACGTTTGGGAACTGAGGAGACCAATTTTTGAAGCTTTTCAGGTGGAATTCTTCCCCATTCTTGCTTGATGTACAGCTTAAGTTGTTCAACAGTCCGGGGTCTCCGTTGTCGTATTTTACGTTTCATAATGCGCCACACATTTTCAATGGGGGACAGGTCTGGACTGCAGGCAGGCCAGGGGAGGACCCGCACTCTTTTGCTACGAAGCCACGCTGTTGTAACACGTGCAGAATGTGGCTTGGCATTGTCTTGCTGAAATAAGCTGGGGCGTCCATGAAAAAGACGTCGCTTGGATGGCAGCATATGTTGCTCCAAAACCTGTATGTACCTTTCAGCATTAATGGTGCCTTCACAGATGTGTAAGTTACCCATGCCTTGGGCACTAATGCACCCCCATACCATCACAGATGCTGGCTTTTGAACTTTGCGCCTATAACAGTCCTGATGGTTCTTTTCCTCTTTGGTCCGTAAGACACGACGTCCACAGTTTCCAAAGACAATTTGAAATGTGGACTCATCAGACCACAGAACACTTTTCCACTTTGCATCAGTCCATCTCAGATGAGCTCGGGCCCAGCAAAGCCGGCGGCGTTTCTGGATCTTGTTGATGAATGGCTTTTGCTTTGCATAGTAGAGCTTTAACTTGCACTTACAGATGTAGCGACGAACTGTAGTTACTGACAGTGGTTTTCTGAAGTATTCCTGAGCCCATGTGGTGATATCTTTTACACACTGATGTCGGTTTTTGATGCAGTACCGCCTGAGGGATCGAAGGTCACGGGCATTCAATGTTGGTTTTCGGCCTTGCCCCTTACGTGTAGTGATTTCTCCAGATTCTCTGAACCTTTTGATGATATTACGGACCGTAGATGGTGAAATTCCTAAATTCCTTGCAATAGCTCGTTGAGAAAAGTTGTTCTTGAACTGTTCGACAATTTGCCCACGCATTTGTTCACAGAGTGGTGACCCTCGCCCCATCCTTCTATGTGGATGACTGAGCATGTCAAGGAAGCTGCTTTTATACCCAATCATGGCACCCACCTGTTCCCAATTTGCATGTTCACCTGTGGGATATTCCAAATAAGTGTTTGATGAGCATTCCTCAAATTTCTCTGTCTTCTTTGTCACTTGTGCCAGCTTTTTTGAAACATGTTGCAGGCATCAAATTCCAAATGAGCTAATAATTGCAAAAAATAACAAAGTTTACCAGTTCGAACGTTAAGTATGTGGTCTTTGCAGTGTGTTCAATTGAATATAGGTTGAAAAAGATTTGCAAGTCATTGTATTCTGTTTTTATTTGCGATTTCCACAACGTGCCAACTTTTCTGGTTTTGGGCTTGTACTTTTAGGACTTGACTGAAATCTGAAGATGTTTTGTCAGATTGATGCAGAAATATAGAAAATTATAAAGAGTTCACAAACTTTCAAGCACCACTGTGTATACAAAACGTACACCAACCGCCCTGATCATTTCAAGAAACAATGCTTTCCAGTTTCAGGGAACGGATGCCCCGCGATAAACGAGGGACTACTGTATATACACAAACTATTTTTATTTTTTTATTTAGTGGGTGTGGCTTGTATTCAGGTGCGCTCAAAAGTCTGGAAATTACGTTACTCAGCATTCTGGTGCGGTACAATGGCAGCAGCTCTGCAGCATCATGATTTATACAATGCCCAGCTACTACCCTACAAACACACATACACACACACACACGCACACACACACACGCACACACACACACACACGCAGGCAGCAGTCAAACGTGAGCAGGTCTGTAGAGCTCTGCAAACACCCGACTTCAGTAAATACACCGATCCATTTCTATGTGCAGAACATAGAGAAACACTGGAGGACAGATCGTTCCCAGGAAGTACTCCAGAGGTTTCACTTGCACCGTCAGAAGTGGAGCAGGTTAATTAGCCTTCAGTCCTGATGTAGTGCACGCACCGCCTCCTGCACTTTGAGGAGGAAATTGAGTTATTTTATTTGACTGCAGATGACTTTAAAGCTTCAACATTCAAAGTTTGAAACTGAAAAATTAAGTAGAGAAACTGCATTTCCTGTAAAAATGCACTGTGAATATTTATTGCTGAAAAACAGCTCAAATTAGCTAAAAAATATTGAAATGTAACTGAATGCTGGTGAAGATTCTCAGTCGTCCAGGACATGATAAAATCAAAAAAGGCGTTCAATACAGGATCAACTGGACTTTATTTGTTGCAGAAAACGTTTCGACTTCTGTCCAGAAGTCTTTTTCAATTCTGAATGGAAGCTGTGTTTGAGAATTTAAATAGAATGGGCATGTTAGTTAATTTGTGGTGTTATTTCAGTTTCCAATTTCATATGTTGGTGCGTGACTTGTAAGCCTGTATAAAACTTCTCGTTCTCACAGCTTCCATTCAGAATTGAAAAAGACTTCTGGACAGAAGTCGAAACGTTTTCTGCAACAAATAAAGTCCAGTTGATCCTGTATTGAACGCCTTTTTTGAAATGTAACTGAAAATCAAGAACAAGCCTAAATGAGCAGCAAAAAGCAGAAAGAACACATATTTGCTAAATTAGGTTTAAATATGCAGAAATGAGGATAAATAAATAAATAAATCAGCTAAAAAAATAAAAAACAGCTAAAATCAGCAACAAAAAACAAACAAAAAAATATCTAAAAAGTAGCCAAAAAGGCAGAAAGAAGATTAACCTACAAGGAGGAAATGGAAAGAGTTGAGATGAGCTTAAAGAAATGTGGAATTAGATGAAAAAGCTAAAATGAGCATAAAACAGCTAAGTAGTAGCTGAAATTGCAGAAAAAGCTGAAACTAGCTGAAAAAAGCTGAAATGAACATAAGGATTCAAAGAGCTGAAATTAGCAGAAAGAAGTTAATTAGGCTGCATGTAGCAGAAATTACCAAGAAAAACTTGAATTTATCTGAAAACGGCTAAAATTAGCTAAAATTGTAGCTGAAAAGATAAAACGAGCTTAAATTAGCAGAACAAAGCGAAAGAACATGTTTGCTGAAAGAAGCAGAAATGAGCACACAAAGTAGAAATCATCTGAAAACAGCTGAAATGAACTAAATACAGATGAAATGTAGCTAAAAAGGCAGGAAAAAAGTAAATTACCAGAACGAAGTGGAGAGAACACATTTTTTACAAATTTGGCTGATAAAAGTTGACTTTTATTTCTACAGGTTAATCCCATTGAGCCTCGATGACTCATTTACAAGAGAGACCTGGTTTTAACAAAGAATGATGACAACAATGGACAGCAACAGAAAACAACAGATAACAACAGACAACAATAAACAACAGTAAACAACAGACAAGAGACAACAGTAGACAACAACAGACAACAACAGAAAACAGACAAAAGACAACAGCAGACAACAACAGAACAGACAACATACAACAGAAGACAACAACAGACAAAAGACAACAGCAGACAACAACAGAGAACAGACAACAACAAACAACAACAGACAACAACAAACAACAACAGACAAGAGACAAACACAGACAACAGCAGTCAACAACAGACAATGGCAGACAACAACAGACAACAACATACAACAACAGACAACAACTACAACAGCAGACAACAACAGACAATAGAAAACAACAGACAACAACAGACAAAAGACAACAACAGACAACTGCATACAACAACAGACAACAAACAATAACAGACAATAACAGACAAAAGACAACAACAGACAACAACAGACAAGAGACAACAACAGACAGCAGACAACAGCAGACAACAACAGACAACAGCAGACAACAACAGACAACATACAACAGAAGACAACAGACAACAACAGACAACAGACAAAATACAACAGCAGTCAACAACAGACAACAGCAGACAACAACAGACAACAACAGGTAACAGACAAAAGACAACAACAGACAACATCAGACAACAACAGACAACAACAGACAACAGCAGACAACAACAGACAACAGCAAACAATAACATACAAGAAACAACAACGGACAACAACAGACAACAACAGACAAGAGACAACAACAGATACCAGCAGATAACAACAGACAACAGCAGACAACAGCAGACAACAACATACAACAGAAGACAACAACATACAACAACATACAAAGACAACAACAGACAACAACAGACAAAAGACAACAACAGACAATAACAGACAACAACATACAACAGACAACAAAAGACATCAACATACAATAGACAACAACATACAAGAGCAGACAACAGACAACAATAGACAACAGACAACAACAACTGACAACAACAGACAACAGACAATAACGTACAAAAACAGGCAACAGCAGATAACAGACAACAACAGACAACAACATACAACAGTCAACAGACAACATACAACAACAGACAACAGCAGACAACAGACAACAGCAGACAACAGCAGACAAAAAAGACAGCAACATACAACAGACAACAACAGACAGCAGATAACAACAGACAACAACATACAACAGAAGACAACAACAGACAACAACAGACAAGAAACAACAGCAGACAACAACAGACAACAGACAACAACATACAACAGCAGACAATAACAGGCAACAGCAGACAACAACAAACAACAACATATAACAGAAGACAACAAAAGAAGACAACAGCAGACAACAACAGAAAACAACAGCAGACAACAACAGACAACAATATACAACAACAGACAACTGCAGACAATAGCAGACAACAACAGACAACATATAACATACAACAGCAGACAACAATAGACAACAGACAACAACAGCGGACAACAACAGACAACAGACAACAACATACAACAGACAACAACAGACAACAGACAACAACAGACAACAGCGGACAACAACAGACAACAGACAACAACATACAACAGACAACAACAGACAACAGCAGACAACAGCAGACAACAAGACAACAACACACAACAGCAGACAACAACAGACAACAACATACAACAGCAGACAATCATGGAGGATGTGTACAAAGTGAGAATAACAAGTGAAAATAAAATGGTATTAAAAATTGTCACAAAAACAGGTTGTAAGTCAATGTAGAAAATTAAAAACAGGAATATGTCACAAACAAGAAAGTAGTGCAAATCGTGGAATTGGCAGAAAAAGCTTAAATTTGCATGTAACAGCTAAATAGTAGCTGAAATAGCAAAAAAGTTGAAACTTGCAGAAACAAGCTGAAATTAGCATAAGGAAGTTAGAAGATAAAATGTTATAGTTTGCCGAAATAATGTGAAAAGAGCACAAAACAGCTGAAAATCTGCTGAAAGTAGCTGAACTTTTCAGCAGGAAGCTGAAAGTAGCTGAAGCAGAAAAAAATGTGAAAGGGGCAGTAAAAGGCTGTAAACACATCTAAAGATGTGAAGGATGGAAAATGAGCTCAATTCATTTTCTGTGAGAACAAAATGGCAGAAAAGGCTAAATATTTCAAACAGGTAAAGTTGCACCAAAACCAAAAGTCAGAGCTTGTACTGAAAGAGCCGAACATTTTGATTTATTGTTGAAACAACTTAAAACTGCATGATGAGAACGATGCTGAAAAACGTACAGAAGAAGAACGGATGACAGCAGAGTGATGCTTCATGAACGTTCAGGTGAATAATGGAGTTGAACTTTAGCCACTGAGTCATGTTTTCTATGAGAATAAAAGTTTGGAGCAAAGTTTTCAGACATGCAGCAACGTCTCTCGTTAAGAGCATTCGATGAGTTCATGAGCCGGGCTAGAACCAGGTCAGACCATGTGTGGCCTTCAGGACCGCATGCACTCTGTGGAGGAGTCAACACGACCTGGACAACTGGTCTCCACTGTAGATGTAAAGATGAGGAGTGGAAATGTTTTTTTTTTTCAACTCTTAGAACAAATCCAACCTCAAAGATGTTACAGCAGTAATAATAACTGTTACAGCAGTAATAATAACTGTTACAGCAGTAGTAATAATAACTGTTACAGCAGTAGTAATAATAACTGTTACAGCAGTAGTAATAATAACTGTTACAGCAGTAATAACAACTGTTACTGCAGTAATAACAACTGTTACAGCAGTAATAACAACTGTTACAGCAGTAATAACAACTGTTACAGCAGTAATAACAACTGTTACAGCAGTAATAACAACAGTTACAGCAGTAATAACAACAGTTACAGCAGTAATAACAACTGTTACAGCAGTAATAACAACTGTTACAGCAGTAATAACAACAGTTACAGCAGTAATAACAACCGTTACAGCAGTAATAACAACCGTTACAGCAGTAATAACAACCGTTACAGCAGTAATAACAACCGTTACAGCAGTAATAACAACCGTTACAGCAGTAATAACAACCGTTACAGCAGTAATAACAACCGTTACAGCAGTAATAACAACTGTTACAGCAGTAATAACAACTGTTACAGCAGTAATAACAACTGTTACAGCAGTAATAACAACTGTTACAGCAGTAATAACAACTGTTACAGCAGTAATAATAACTGTTACAGCAGTAATAATAACTGTTACAGCAGTAATAACAACTGTTACAGCAGTAATAACAACTGTTACAGCAGTAATAACAACTGTTACAGCAGTAATAACAACTGTTACAGCAGTAATAACAACTGTTACAGCAGTAATAACAACTGTTACAGCAGTAATAACAACTGTTACAGCAGTAATAATAACTGTTACAGCAGTAATAATAACTGTTACAGCAGTAATAACAACTGTTACAGCAGTAATAACAACTGTTACAGCAGTAATAACAACTGTTACAGCAGTAATAACAACTGTTACAGCAGTAATAACAACTGTTACAGCAGTAATAATAACTGTTACAGCAGTAATAATAACTGTTACAGCAGTAATAATAACTGTTACAGCAGTAATAACAACTGTTACAGCAGTAATAACAACTGTTACAGCAGTAATAACAACTGTTACAGCAGTAATAACAACTGTTACAGCAGTAATAACAACTGTTACAGCAGTAATAACAACTGTTACAGCAGTAATAATAACTGTTACAGCAGTAATAATAACTGTTACAGCAGTAATAATAACTGTTACAGCAGTAATAATAACTGTTACAGCAGTAATAACAACTGTTACAGCAGTAATAACAACTGTTACAGCAGTAATAATAACTGTTACAGCAGTAATAATAACTGTTACAGCAGTAATAATAACTGTTACAGCAGTAATAATAACTGTTACAGCAGTAAAAACTGTTACAGCAGTAATAATAACTGTTACAGCAGTAATAATAACTGTTACAGCAGTAATAATAACTGCTACAGCAGTAATAATAACTGCTACAGCAGTAATAATAACTGTTACAGCAGTATTAATAACTATTACAGCAGTACTAATAACTGTTACAGCAGTAAAAACTGTTACAGTACAGCAGTAATAATAACTGTTACAGCAGTAATAATAACTGTTACAGCAGTAATAATAACTGTTACAGCAGTAATAATAACTGCATCATGTGAAGCTGATGGAGGTGCAGAGAGTTCACTCCAACCATGGTGACGCTTTTAAGACATCAGAAACACTCTCTGTGTTGGCAGCTGTTCTCATGCTGTGGGTGAAGGACATGTCCTTCACCCACAGCATGAGAACAGCTCAAGGCTGAACTTCAGCCGACAGAACAGATCAAGTCTGAACTTCAGCTGACAGAACAGCTCAATGCTGAACTTCAGCTGACAGAACAGCTCAATGCTGAACTTCAGCTGACATGAACAGCTCAAGGCTGAACTTCAGCTGACAACAACAGCTCAAGGCTGAACTTCAGCTGACAACAACAGCTCAAGGCTGAACTTCAGCTGACAACAACAGCTCAAGGCTGAACTTCAGCTGACAACAACAGCTCAAGGCTGAACTTCAGCTGACAACAACAGCTCAAGGCTGAACTTCAGCTGACAGAACAGCTCATGGCTGAACTTCAGCAGCAGACAACAGCTCAAGGCTGAACTTCAGCTGACAGAACAGCTCAAGGCTGAACTTCAGCTGACAACAACAGCTCAAGGCTGAACTTCAGCTGACAACAACAGCTCAAGGCTGAACTTCAGCTGACAGAACAGCTCAATGCTGAACTTCAGCTGACAGAACAGCTCAAGGCTGAACTTCAGCTGACAACAACAGCTCAAGGCTGAACTTCAGCTGACAACAACAGCTCAAGGCTGAACTTCAGCTGACAACAACAGCTCAAGGCTGAACTTCAGCTGACAACAACAGCTCAAGGCTGAACTTCAGCTGACAACAACAGCTCAAGGCTGAACTTCAGCTGACAACAACAGCTCAAGGCTGAACTTCAGCTGACAAACAGCTCAAGGCTGAACTTCAGCTGACAGAACAGCTCAATGCTGAACTTCAGCTGACATGAACAGCTCAAGGCTGAACTTCAGCTGACAACAACAGCTCAAGGCTGAACTTCAGCTGACAACAACAGCTCAAGGCTGAACTTCAGCTGACAACAACAGCTCAAGGCTGAACTTCAGCTGAAAACAACAGCTCAAGGCTGAACTTCAGCTGACAGAACAGCTCATGGCTGAACTTCAGCAGCAGACAACAGCTCAAGGCTGAACTTCAGCTGACAGAACAGCTCAAGGCTGAACTTCAGCTGACAACAACAGCTCAAGGCTGAACTTCAGCTGACAACAACAGCTCAAGGCTGAACTTCAGCTGATAGAACAGCTCAAGGCTGAACTTCAGCTGATAGAACAGCTCAAGGCTGAACTTCAGCTGACAACACAACAGCTCAAGGCTGGACTTCAGCTGACAACACAACAGCTCAAGGCTGAACTTCAGCTGACAACACAACAGCTCAAGGCTGAACTTCAGCTGACAACACAACAGCTCAGGGCTGAACTTCAGCTGATAGAACATCTCAAGGCTGAACTTCAGCTGATAGAACAGCTCAGGGCTGAACTTCAGCTGATAGAACAGCTCAAGGCTGAACTTCAGCTGACAACAACAGCTCAGGGCTGAACTTCAGCTGATAGAACAGTTCAAGGCTGAACTTCAGCTGACAACAACAGCTCAAGGCTGAACTTCAGCTGACAACAACAGCTCAAGGCTGAAATTCAGCTGACAACAACAGCTCAAGGCTGAACTTCAGCTGACAGAACAGTTCAAGGCTGAACTTCAGCTGACAGAACAGCTCAATGCTGAACTTCAGCTGACAGAACAGCTCAATGCTGAACTTCAGCTGACAGAACAGCTCAATGCTGAACTTCAGCTGACATGAACAGCTCAAGGCTGAACTTCAGCTGACAACAACAGCTCAAGGCTGAACTTCAGCTGACAACAACAGCTCAAGGCTGAACTTCAGCTGACAGAACAGCTCAAGGCTGAACTTCAGCTGACAGAACAGCTCAATGCTGAACTTCAGCTGACAGAACAGCTCAATGCTGAACTTCAGCTGACAGAACAGCTCAATGCTGAACTTCAGCTGACATGAACAGCTCAAGGCTGAACTTCAGCTGACAACAACAGCTCAAGGCTGAACTTCAGCTGACAACAACAGCTCAAGGCTGAACTTCAGCTGACAACAACAGCTCAAGGCTGAACTTCAGCTGACAACAACAGCTCAAGGCTGAACTTCAGCTGACAACAACAGCTCAAGGCTGAACTTCAGCTGACAACAACAGCTCAAGGCTGAACTTCAGCTGACAGAACAGCTCATGGCTGAACTTCAGCTGCAGACAACAGCTCAAGGCTGAACTTCAGCTGACAGAACAGCTCAATGCTGAACTTCAGCTGACAGAACAGCTCAGGGCTGAACTTCAGCTGACAGAACAGCTCAATGCTGAACTTCAGCTGACAGAACAGCTCAATGCTGAACTTCAGCTGACATGAACAGCTCAAGGCTGAACTTCAGCTGACAACAACAGCTCAAGGCTGAACTTCAGCTGACAACAACAGCTCAAGGCTGAACTTCAGCTGACAACAACAGCTCAAGGCTGAACTTCAGCTGACAACAACAGCTCAAGGCTGAACTTCAGCTGACAGAACAGCTCAAGGCTGAACTTCAGCTGACAGAACAGCTCATGGCTGAACTTCAGCAGCAGACAACAGCTCAAGGCTGAACTTCAGCTGACAGAACAGCTCAAGGCTGAACTTCAGCTGACAACAACAGCTCAAGGCTGAACTTCAGCTGACAACAACAGCTCAAGGCTGAACTTCA